>APFE030486571.1:4488-27834 GCA_000404065.3 Pinus taeda | reverse complement strand
TAGCTGGTCCATTCTGTGTTTCTGGGCTTCTGATAAGCTCATCCCCAATTTAACTGCTGTCTTGAAGGTCTTGATTTGGAACTCAATGGGGAACAGGACTTTCTTCCCATAAAAAAGTTCATAGGGAGAATGTCCGGTGGTGTTCCTCCATGTAGTTCTATAGGCCCATAAGGCTTCAGGAAGCCTTTCTGCCCAATCTCTTCTGTGAAGATGAACAGTCTTTGTGATGATGCTTTCAAGAACTTTATTTGTAGATTCTACTTGACCATTGCTTGCGGATGGTATGGAGTAGATGTTCTATGCTTGATTTTATACTCCTCCATCAGCTTCTCCATCATCCTTGATGTGAATTGGCTTCCTTGATCTGTTACAATTTCCCTTGGGACACCAAAACAAGTGAAAATATCCTCAAAAAGAAATTGAATAACTGAATTTTCAGTAGCAGAAGTCAATGCCTTGGCTTCTACCCACTTAGTAACATAATCAGTACAAACCAATATATATTTCTTTTGGTTGGATGGTGGATTGATTGGTCCAACAAAGTCTAGAGCCCATTTCTCGAAGGGTTCGATGCATACCTGTGGCTGTAGTGGCATTTCATTTGAAAGAGTTGGTCTCCCAACTCTTTGACAACTGTCACACCTTTTAACATATTGCTTTATATCCTTAAAGAGAGATGGCCAATAATATCCTAAAGAAAGGATTTTATAGGCTGTCCTCCTATCGGCAAAGTGTCCGCCACAAGGTTCATCATGAAATGCCTTAAGGATGTCAGGCATTTCATCCTCCCGTACACATCTTCTGATCATAAACTCTGGCCCTGTCTTGAACAATTCATTAGAAATCCAAGAATAATGCGCACTCTCCTGAATGATTTTTCTTTTTTCATTAGGAAATAAATGTAAAGGTAACTTTCCAGTAACTAAATAATTAGCAATATCAGCAAACCAAGGAGTTTTGGTAGTAACTGCAAATAAATACTCATCTGGAAATTTATCCTCTACAGGGGAATCCTCATTAGTGTTTTGAATTCTGGACAAGAAGTCAGCTACTGTGTTTTGTTTACCTGGTCGATCTAACACAGTTATGTTGAATTCTTGTAGAAGCAAAAGCCATCTTGTGACTCTACCATTCCCAGCAAACTCATAGGCCGATATATTCCCAGCAAACTTTACATCTCTTCTAATGATAAAATTTTTGGACTCAAGTGGAATAAGTCTATATCCTTTGACATCTTCAAAATATCCAACAAAAATACATTTTTCACTCTTAGGTTCTAAAGTTTTATGTTTCTCATCTAGAATATGGGCCCATACTTCACTTCCAAAAACACGAAAGTGACTTACATCTGGTTTAATTCAACTCCATGCTTCTTCTGGAGTGATGTTCTTTAAAACATTAGTAGGAGTGCGACTTAATATCTAATTTGCATAGTTAATTTCTTCTGCCCAAAAACTAAGACTAAGTCCTTTAGATTGAAGCATACAATTAGCCATTTCCTTTAAGGTGCGATTCTTCCTTTCAACTACACCATTTTGTTGTGGAGTATATGGAACAATATGTTGCATTTGAATTCCATTTTCAGTGCAAAAGTTGATGAATTTGTTGTTAACATATTCTCCGCCATTATCAGATCTTAGCTTAAGAATTTGATGTCCAGATTTTTTTTCAACAAAGGCCTTAAAGGAAAAGAACATGTTAAATACTTCACTCTTTAGTTTTAAGAAGTATACCAAGTGCGTCTAGAGAAATCATCAATGAAGGTTAAGAAATACTTGTAGCCAGAGAATGAAACAACTGTAAGTGGACCACATAAATCACTATGCACAAGCTGTAAAGGGGCCGAGGCATGCCAAGATGCACGTTTTTCAAAACTATCCCGATGATGTTTTCTGAGTATACATCCAGAACAAACACCATCTTTGCAAGATACCATTGGAAGACCTGTCACCATATTTTCTTTCCATAGATTCTGAAGGGAGTGATAGTTTAAGTGACCAAATTGCTCATGCCAAAGTTTGCTCACTTCATCGTTATGAGCAACAAATACTGAGGGAAGATTTTATGACCCAAAGTTGTTAAACTTATACAACGTTGTAGAATCATCAACAATGCCAGTAGCTAAAATATGTCTAGGATCTCTTAGGTCCTTAATTACAACATCGTGAGGTGAAAATTCAACGATTTTACCTTCACCTGAATGAGTTATCTAATATATAGATAGAAAGTTGCATGATAAGGTTGGAACACATAATACATCATTAAAATGACCATTGTCTATATGAACAGTTCTAGTCCCTACAACACTAAGAGATCTATCATCACCAACATATATATGTTTAGTGTTACAATCATTTAAAGAAGAAAACATGCCTTTGTTTTTGGCCATGTGATAAGAAGCTCCAGAATCAATAAGCCACTCATGAGAATGAGAAGAAGAAGATACATTTAGTGCATAGCTAGACCGAGATGCTTGACAACCACATGCAAAAAGTGTTATTCTTAAAGATGAAATTGAAAAGTGCTCCAAATGGATGTTATGCTTCTTCATTGCTGCTTCCAAGGCTTCCATCTTCTTAAAGCATTTGGATTCTAAGTGGTCATCTCGATTACAAAAGTGGCAATGTCTATAAGTCTTCTTCCCTTCGTTTTTATTTGCCTTATCATTTTGTTGAAATGATTTTTCATCTTGAGACTGAAATTGCTTAGGACCCTTGTTTGGCTTAGGACCATTCTTTTTAGAATACGACTTCTTAGGATTTTTTGAATTTGGTTGCTGCTCAGCGATTATGGCTTTCTTAGAAGAGTTTCCAAGATAAAGAAGACCAAGATGTAAGAGTTTTTCTTGTTCTCTTATTAAAGAATCACAAAAGGCATAAAAGGAAGGGGACTTGTAGTCTTGTCCTTGAGAAATGAAGGCTTCTCTTGTAGAATGGAACGTGGAAACAAACACAGAGTAGGCTGGTCCCAACTTAGTAAGAATGCAATAAATAAGGCACTATCTTCTTTCTTAACCTTAACACCTTCCAAGAGAAGTCTAATGGTCTTGAACTTGGACAAAAAATCTTCAATGGAAGAAAAATTATTGGGGTCCAATGTAAGCAATTCATTTCCGAGTTGATGGGCTCTAATTTCATTTTTAATTCCAAAAACTTTAGTGAGTTGTTTCATTGCTTCATTAGGAGTATCAAGTTCTGTGATATGGAATCTAAGGTCTACAGGAATAGACATCCCTATCAACCCACATGCTTGATCTTGCCTATTTTCCCATTTGGCTGCCTTATCTTCATCTTGAGGTTTGGATCTTGGCCTGAGGCTATTTTGTAAAGACCTTTACTTCTAAGTAAATCCACAATGTAAGACCACCATTGGAAGTAATTGGTGTTGTCAAGAATAACTTGGCATTGAATTTCCATTTTAACAGAAATTGAAGCTATAGATGCTAAAACTAAGTGTTCCAATGTAAAAATCTTGAAAAATTAGGCTGATTAAAAGAAAAAACGGCTCTGAAAACGGCTTCCAGATGAAGAAGTTATGGTTTTCTGAAGAAAAGTTGTTGAAGATGTCGACGAAGTGCGTGAATGTGCGGAAATGAATGATAATATTATATTTAAAAAAATTCTCCCCCCTTTCCAAACATAAATCTAATTAGCTCACTTTTAAAAAAAATTATGTCACTCACTTTTATAAATAAGTGAAAGTCACTTTTACAATGGTACTTTATGAGATACCCACTAAATTGTAACTTAAATAAAAGATAAAGAGACTTTAGAATTATAAGTGACTCACATTTTATAACGGGTGGGAACACTTTTATATAAAATAACTTTAAAATATAAGCTACATGTATTTTTTGAAAAAGTAACTCAACAAAAAGAAAGACTTGAACCCAAGGCCTCTATTCTCATAAAGTAACTTTGGACCAAGTGAGCTAGTTTAAAAGGTTAGTAGTTTTTGGAAAAGAGAGTTTTTGTTTTGTTTTGTTTTGTTTTGTTTTTTTTAATAGTGATTGAAGCTTTGGGGTGTGTGCTTACTTGATAAAGCTCTTTTTTCCTACAAAACAAAAAACACAAAACCCAATACGGACATACAAAAAAAAAAAAAAAACCTTACGGCTTGAAGTTAGCTTTAGCCGGAAAATAAATATTTTCCTCAATGTTTCTAATTTTCCGAGATCACACTAAGGTGCAACAGAAAAGAGCATAAACATGAGAAAAAACCTTCCTTTCTATTTCTGATTGCCAAGATCGCACAGAGTTGCAGGGCAAAGAGCATACACAGAAATGAAAGGTATAGATCCAGTAATAAAAAACAGAGAGCTAAATAAACCGAAATAAACAAAGAGAAAATAACTAAAAATTGCAAATAAACATTGTATACCTCCAGATCTTAAAAATGACGTGGCTAGGGCTATCGGAAACCTTTTCGCATCAAACGAAAGGGGTTCCTCACTGGAACAGATGCTCCTAACGCAATAGAGCAGTCCCTTCAGCCCGAAAGCAGTTAGAAACAATATATCTAAGAAACGACAGTCGGATGCAGTTCTATTGGCTTCAAATTTGGATCACCAACAGATGCGGCCCTCAAATAGCTTTGATACCATGTAGGAATTTACATGGTAAGTTCCTCAGGCAGAGCACTAAAGGAAACCACTCATAAACAGATCACATATCAATACACCAGTATTCTTGACGTGGTTAAAACCCTCAAAGAGGGAAACAGTGCACGGCTTGAGCCAACGTGGCCACTTCAGGCAATTTATTAATAAAATAATGAAAATTTACATAAGCTTCTCTCATGAATGGTTAACCTACAAATGACCCTATATGCTCTTTAAATAGAGAGCATGGACCAATCAGGTGTTAAGTCATGGATCAAGTGTCGGTAATATCGAGGAGAGAATGAACCGTCGGATCACTTCATGTCTAGAACATATCGTGACTGTCGGATCACTTCATGTCTAGAACATATCGTGACTGTCGAATTGTAAGTTACAAAAGTACATTGTAAAGAAACACATTTTACCTAACTCTACACTAGACCAAGTTATACTTAACTATTTCTTATGTGTTGAAATATCCTAACATCAAATTGTTTGATTGGTTCTACATTTTCGTCTACTATGGGAAGCAATGTTGGCCCTGGTCATAGTCTCTTTTTCAAATTGTTTGATTGCAAAGTTCACTGTTGTGTTTCTCTTTTGATTAGTTGGTTTGTACTCAGAAATATGGTTATTGGGAAAGGAGAGTTGTGACTCTTAGTTCGCCTTTTGCTTATGTTATTGGATTAATTTCATTTTCTTTATGATAACTCAATTATGGTTGTATACATATAGTATCCCTTCTTACAAAAGGTTCAAAAACCCCTTGGTTATTCAACTACTACACCCAAACACAATTTTTTGGTTTATACATGTTCTTGTAAACATTAGTATTCCTTATTATATGCCTCTGGGAATAGGGATTGTTCCATGGATGTTGTTCAACAACCGGCCTAGAACTAACCCAAACCCTGATAGAGTGTACTAGCTATCCTGTTGTTAACGTGTTTAATATATATATTGTGCTACACAGCTTAACATTCAGAATTATGTGACACATCATGCATAATTGCTTTTCCAAGTTTGACACAATCATGCACTTCC
The DNA here is from genome assembly GCA_000404065.3 of Pinus taeda. Classification (NCBI taxonomy): domain Eukaryota; kingdom Viridiplantae; phylum Streptophyta; class Pinopsida; order Pinales; family Pinaceae; genus Pinus; species Pinus taeda. Next base: position 22,190 of record APFE030486571.1, on the reverse strand, counting down.
TTTTCATCAATAATATTGTGTTATTAATTCTTACTGAAAACAACACAATCATGTACTTTGTCCATAATATGTTGCTGCTAATTTATACGGAAAATAACACAGTCATGTATTTTTATTCATAATGTCATGTTAATTCTTACAGAAAATGACACAGTCATGTCAATTCCTACATGAAATCAACACAAATTTTGTCTGCTCTTATATAAATTCCATTGTTATTAAATTTATTAGCAGAAATACCGAATTATAAACACTTATCTGTTCTCGAAGTGGTCCACCACAATATTATAGAAAGGAGAATGCTCCTCCCATCCTACGAGAACCAGATTCACACTTGGGACTCCCCCGAGCCAATTTCGTGCTCAAAACAGTGAGACTAACTTGTCTCTTGACCACCTGGTCCCAACCAGCTCTAGTCTCGGACAATTTACAGATTCACACTTGGGACTGCCCCCAAGCCAATTCCGTGCTCAAAACAGTGAGACTAACTTGTCTCTTGACCACCTGGGCTTCGGTCTTGGACAATTTACTGAGTTCCACTCGCTACTCAGCTCGAGAACTCAAATCTGGTTTGCTTCTTCATGTCCCGTCAGAGTCTGCAAAACCAAAATGACAATGTCCTCTTCTTTTGTATCTTCCCCAACAACCCTCTTGGCCTCTCGAGATTACCTTTCCCTAGAGAGAGGAATCGTGCAACTAACAACCAACCCTTAAGTGTCTTAACTGTTTGAGCACGAAATCTTGTCTCACATCCATTGATTCCATAATCTTGTAGGCAAACCCTTCCTAAAACATTTCTATAAAATATAGTTATTTATTTATGTACATAACATTCATAATTTCCAATGAGTCTTTTATTGCAGTAAAAAAATAATACTACAAATTGTCTCTGCAAGTGAGGGATGTCACAAAAACCCACTAAATTACAAAATTTTTGAGTTATCTAATTTTTTTTTTATGTTCCAGAGTTGTTTTGAATGTGGGTGTTATACTTGTTAGTGCTCTAGAGATGGTTATTTTTTCCTTTATTACAAAATTTTGATTTTGATCAAATTTAAACTGCATGTTTGACTTTAATTTTGAGGATTAAGAAAACATACTTGTTAAAACAATTTTTTTCAAATATCTTTTTTTTCATGATTTAAAGCCTGGAATAATAATAATTATTTTCTTTTTCATCAGATTGTTCCCAATGCATCACACATCTTTTCCACTTCCATATGTAAAAACTCTAGTTGAACTTCTAGCAAGAAAGCTTAACTTTACAAATGTTTTAACTTCCTTTAAAAATGTTTGCACTAAAACCAACTAAATAAGTTATACTAATTAATGTTAAATCCATAAAAATATAATTGTTTTAAATTTTTTATTCTTTTTTAAATGAGATTGTAGAAAACACCTCTTCCTTACTTTGCAACATGAGAATTTGTTGTTAAAATGTTTTTTTTCCAAATATCATTTTCTTTGTCATAGTTTAATGCCTGGAATAATACTGAGTATTTTCTTTTCCTGAGATAATAAGAGATATTTCTTCCTAACTAAAAAACATCAAACATTTTTTCTATCCAAACTGTAAAAACTAACTGAACTTCTAGTAAAAACACTTAACTTTAACTTTGAAAGTGTGTTAACTTCCCTTAAAATATCTCCATTAAAACCAAGTAAATAAGCTACACTAATTACTGTTGTATATATAAATCTAATATTGTTTATAATGAATAAAAAACAGACCGGGCATTTAGGGAGAGAGATATAGAGTAAACAACTTATCAGATATGGCAACAAAAGAGCTGAATATTAAAACACAAAACAAACCTGAATACAGTTGAACATGTTTGCATCCTTGGTCTCATTTTCAAAGGCGTACAATTTCGGGTAGGGGAGTTTATATCTGCAGAAGTGAAGCCAATTCTTTCAAACCTTTCATAAAAATTAAATTGGCCAATGGGCAACATTTCAAGAAACAACAAATGATCCACTTGTTTAGCATACAATTACGTACAAGAATGGCTATGGATCACTACACCTGCAAATAAGTTGCTTAGGGAAACAAAAGGGATTCTGATCTAACTACTTGTCAAAATTCTCAGATTCTGATCTAACTACTTGTCAAAATTTCAACAAAATATAAAAGTCCTTGTAATTATTTCACATGCAACAGAATTTGTATATGGATTGATAATAGAAAATAATTCCTGCAACGTACCTGTTTGCCCTTATATACATATTTTTCAAACTATACTAGCCTAAAAAGATTTCATCCTTCAAAATATTCTCATGTGTCGTAGAAAGAGACTCAATCTAAATAGGAATTTATAAGCTAAATGTTAAGCAGGGAAAACTTAACATAGAAATTTACAAGTTTGAAAATTTTGAAAAATATTATTAATTTTAATAAGTAAACAGTAAAATATTTGTTTGATATTCATTAAATATTTAAATTTCTAATAATTTTATATATAATCTTTATAAAATTTTAACTATATTAAAAGTAAAATACTTCTATACTATACCCTCTAAAAATTTTCAGATTAATTACTACAAAACTATCAATTTACCTTTTTCTAGCCTGTTCAACCTTAAAAGCCATCCAGACAATGACCATTCCATATGCCAAAACAGAGAACACTACCCACCCAACTGTCATATGTCAACTGCCATTGCTGTAGCATAAATACTCAAACAAATCAGATCAGCCTTTTTGCTTCTGCCATGTCATTACAAGGCATGAGAGCTTTGAAGTAACTAGATTAAACCAAATTGAAAATTGAGAGTTAACCGAATTCAGAAAACCAGGGATTCTTCATATAGCTGTGCTTCTTGTGTGAGAGCCAAATTTAACAAAACCTAACAAGATCTCACCCAGTCCACCGACTTAGACTTCTATATCTATCGGTGCAGCTGCTCTTCCTGTTTGGTTTAGTGGGTGATTTCTTATTCTCTTTTTCTCAAGTATTATCGCACGTACAAATTGCCTTCAATATTTCCAATTTGTTATGTATTCTAAGCTTTATATTATGGTTTAACTGAATGACGTTGAAAGGAATCCACTCATTTCACATAACGCAATGGTGTGTTTAATGGAATTTTATCTATCAAATCGCCTTTTTATGACAACCGAAGTGGTGTATAATATCTATCTATCTGCTTATGATGTATTTTCTATCTGTCCCATGATGTATATCTTCTATATACATGATGTATTTTCTATCCGCCCCATGATGTATATCTTCCATATGCTATACTATCTGCCTATGATGTATATGTCACATACACTATTTGCCCATGATGTATATCTTCCATATATTATCTGCCTATGATATATATCTCGCATACACTATTTGCCCCATAATATATATTCTCATCTTATATGAATATAATGCAGCTTTTTTTCTTACTTAAAAAATAGTTTGAAAGTAGCTATATTTAACTTTTGTATAATTTGTGTAATGTTTTCCAAAGCATATAATTCTACTTTTATTAATTAACTGTTTTAATAATGATACAAAATTTAATTTATAAAACTTCCAGAAAATATAATTCATGCAATATCATAATTAATTATAATTTGTGTCATACTATATCATCATAAATTGTAATAATTATAATTCATGTCATACTATGTCATCATCAATTATAATAATTATAATTCATGCTATACTATGTCATCTACAGCTTGCATAAAAAGCAATGTAATCGCTTATGAAAGACACACTTTCATTTTATGGTATGACATTTATGATTTTATTATAAATGTGTAGATTTAGCTTTTCTTTTTATATAATAATTAATTAATTTTTTTACATAAAATATAATATTATTTATATAATAAATAAATGAAAGGTTAATAAATAAATAAAATTAATTGGACCATAAAATAATTATATTAAAATTATGTGTTTAAGAGAACACAACCATATATTGAGTACACAAATAATATTGTTTGTTATTAAGAATTAAGTAGAAATAAGGCTTATCTTCATACAAAAGTTAAATTTTTTTACAAATAACATTGTAAAGCTTATTTTCCTAGTTATATATATATCTTCCAAATAACCTCCAAAATCTTAATACAATTGAAATGCATAAGTACTATGTGGGAGGAGGAGGGCATTCCTCACTACCGAAGTTTGTTTCTTCTCTAGGGGACATAAATACATTTAAGTTCAAAAAATACATATTAGTAGAAGTTACCAAATTTCTTAGACACGATCAATGTTGTTGAAGTTAATTGATAGAAAATTGGAGTGTAGAAATTTGGTGCTAGAATTGTAACTATTCAAGAAATTTTAATCTAAATCAAGAGACACAATTCTACTCTACTGATCTATGGAATTCAATTCACAATTTAGAACAACAATCTCAAACATGCAATAAGAAATAACACACATGCACAATATTTTTTCTCATGGAACCCCACTGGGAAAAATCCTCAAGCCCATTTGCATTAATTAGATGAATACAGATGTATTACAATTGCTTGCCCACACTGAGCACGACATGCAAGTGAATAACCTATTTCTTTGTTGAATTAGAAGCTCCAGACCAAACATAGTCAAATTCTTCCTCAGCTTGAACAACTATTTCCTTGCACAATTCCTAGAGAATTAACCCCTATTTTTTAGGAATTTCCCTCCAATTGATTGTGCAATTCCCAAGGTTTGATCATCTGCCTACATGCAACATATGTGCACTCAAATTAGTTTACAACTTCTTGTTACACTGCCTTGGAATCTCCACCATAGCTGGGAACTCAAATTATCTACATGCACTAATTATTTTAGGTTGATTGATCAGTTAACTAGATGATCATTGAGTTAGACTATTGTCCCACTACACAATTGACCTTCCACTAGTTCCTCAATTGTTAGAACTATTTTAACTGAACTCAAATGGATATAACTGAACTCGATTATTAAAATTTAGCAACCACAGATGCTTAAATGAGCTCCAAGTCCTCTAATTTGAATTTAATGAGCTAACTAAGTGACAAGAGCCATGTCACACAAGTTAATTGCATCCAAGTTGTTTGTTGATGTGGAAATTCGAATTTTCTCAATTTGACCAAGGAAAAGTCCAGTTGAGACTTTCTTGATACATTTATCAACATGGAGCTCATTAATATGCTTGTAGAGGGCAACAAATTCATCCTTAACACTTTTCAATTTAATTCTATGCTCCATGAGTAGTTCCATAGCCACAATCAAAGCTGATATTGTCTAGCTATGATGAATTTGCAAATGAAATAGCTCTTGTTATGGTTGATTAATGTCCTTAGTCCATTTTGGGTAGAATACCTTCCTAGAATCCCTTTGTGCCATAATCCAATCGATGAAATTCGAAGATAAAAAGTTAACCATAGACCAATATAACTTGTGGGGTGGCTATGGGCTCCCCTCTCTCCCTTATTGTGGCAAAAATTTTATGGAGGATTTTGAGGCTAAAGCCCTTTCCTCTGCTCTTTTTCGTCCTAAACTTTAAGGTATGTTGATGATACCTTTATCATTTGGCTCCATGGTCTCAAAAAACTTGAAATATCTAAGAGGCATCTTAATAACCAATCTGAATTTATAAAATTCACTAATTAGAGATTGAGGTTGATCACAACATTCCCTTTCTTGATGTCCTTATCACCAAGAAGGATGATGGCTCCATCTCCCACCAAGTTTTCCACACGAAAACTCACACAAAGAAATATCTCCATGCCAATTCCCATCATCACCCAACCCATAAATTCGGTGATTTGAATACCCTTGCTACTAGAGCCCTTAGGATTTATGACGATCTTCATATCAATGATGAGAAAGATCATCTTCTAAATGTCTTCATGAGTAATGGTTATCAAAACAATTAGGGCCTGAAAGCCTTCTAGAAGGTTGAAAAAATGGCTAAAGATCCTAAATCTAAATCTGATTCCAACAATCCCATTGCCACTATCCATCTTTCTTATATCCAAGGAACCACAGACAAGTTGATTCAAATTCTTAAGAAAAAAATGCATCTGCTACCTCTAAGCTGCTTACCACCGTTTGGTGTTTTCTCAGGTTTGTCAAAGATCAGATTGACCCATCTAATTCTAAAGGGGTTTACATGATCCCATGTGATGAGCCCCAGTATTGTAACAAAAATGTTGCAACTCCCAAGGCTACCAACTTAAATTATTAACTCGGGGTTTGTACAAACTTAAGAGGTGTCGGCACTATATGTGCAACATACAATATGTCCTTATTTCATTGATCTGATGCAATGAAGTGAATATCATGAAATCAACCCTAACTAATTGCAAAAATGGAAATGCTACTCTATTTACAGGAAATGGAAATGATGTTTGCCCTAGTTTCATAAATGTAAATTCTATGCTACTTGCAAGAATGTAAACACTAGTCTAATTGCAGAATGTAAAAAGTTGCTTTGAAAAGAAACTAATCCTATGCAGCAACAACACCTTGTAATTGAAATCATAAGGGCATGGATTCAAAGAAATAGGCCAGTATAATTTGCATGTGAAAATCACCCTCTTAATCACCGTGTTCAAAGGGAATTGGCTAGAGTAACAGAACCCATATGCATTTCATAATAAAATCATCGTCGTCATTTAATTTCAAAATCTGTCACTTAATCCTAATTACAAAATTGTATTAGAAGTGAGAAAAAGGCAGGTTCAAAGTAGCCTTCGGTCTTCCTTAGTCATGGATTCAGAGCCTAGGGGTCATTATTCAAGCCTAAGAGACAAAAATCAAACTTTTGGAGAAAATCTAGTCAAGTTTACATGTGCTACAAGACTGCTACAAGACTACTACAAGACTACGACGATACTGCTATAGGACTGCTACTCCTTGAGATAAGTTGTCGAATTCCCAAGTAAATAAAATGAAAATGAGATGGGATTTTTTTTTATTAAGTAGGATGTCCTAGGTCTCCATTCCAAGTGGAATCACTTAAAAATACCCCTCTTAACATGTGCTAAAAAGTGGCAAAAAATTACTACTCTAAAAACAGGAAATTCAATAATTAGTGAGTTAGTTAACCTACCAAATGCATAACCTAATAAAGTGAAAATTCTATGGGGTGAATTTTTTATTAACTTGAATGTTTTTAGGACTTAATCCATTGGGAATCAAATCAAAATAGCCTTGTTAACACATGTTAAAATTAGCAAAAAATTACTACTATTTTGCTACAAGAGACTTCCCGAAATTCTAGATTTGTGAACTAGTAAATCAATCCAAGTAGCTCAATGATGAATATGATTTTTCAAAGTTTTTCTAAGGATGAATCATGCTGCTAAGTCTATAAATAACATACAAAATAACTCACTTCAATCGTTTAACCATTATGACCTACAACAAAAGATACATGAACGCAGAAATAAGAGATGCAAGTGAAAAAGACATTCAAAGGAAATAAAGAAATTGTACAACAGGGCTCCGAGGCTCCTGAGATGGCCAAGCCCAAGTATACTCAGGTTCCTATGAAGGAAACCAAGCTTTAGAAGCTAAAAATGGCACCAAAATTCATTATTTTAATCAATCCAAGTACATCCCTGCTAGAAGTGAAAGTGGATCTACTAAATAACAAGTTTTCTCCACAAGAAGACTAAGAAATACACCCCCCCTAGAGGAAAATTTGAATTGGTACTTATACAAAGTGATGAGGAAACATTATCCTTGAATGGAGGCAACTTTTCCCTACAAAATCCCTCAAAAAGTGGATCTAGTTCCCAACACTAGGAATTTTCATTAAATGACAGGAAGCACATTCCTGGATTTTCTCAATCATTGGAGTTATAGAATCTATTCAATAATTTCATAATATCTTGTTCATTTATTATCCAAACTTGGACCATCATGTCGCAGGGAGAAAGTCCCTAGATTATCTCAATCTCCAAATTTTCATAATCTACCCAATATTCTCACAATATTCTAAAAAAATAAATAATATTAGGCACAAATATGAAATTATCTCTAAACCTTCCTAATAAACATATGAAAGCTAAAAATATGTCATCTAATGCAAAAAGAGAGGTTTGATGTGATAAAGGATGGTTAGATGGGCCTTAATTTATGTCTAATTTGGAGGCTCATCATATCCCCCTACTGAAAGTGTTGTTCATGCTTTGTGCAACTTAGTGACCTAATTGTGCCTCATTCATGGCCATGGTGGCCTCCTTGATCTGTCCTGTAGTTTTCCAACACTTTCTTGTAGAAAATGTTTTGTCTTCCGATAGAAGCTTTTTTGCTTCCTGTAGCATCTTTGTTTTCTCATGTAGCAACTATGTTTTCTCCTGTAGAATCTTTGTTTGTGCCTTGAGATACTAGGTTGTGACTACTCTAGTGGTGGGCCTTCTCATGGGTGTCAAAATTTGCTTCCCCTTTGCTTTAAGGGAGGTGACCTCCTCAATTTTCCTTTCACCCCTGTCCCAAATTAGTTTTCTTGGTGGCTAGTTGACTCTTCAATTTTGATTGGGACTATTGAACGAGGTTGAGGCTTCCCTTGCTTGATCCTTGATCCAAAATGGATTTTGGATAGACTCCTAAGTCTAAGTGTTCCTCACAGAGGAAAATGAAAGTCCAAGGAAGTTCTTGGAAATAGCCCCATTGCAGAGATCTTTTCCTTGTGAATCTACTGAAACTTGAATGGGCTAAAATGGACTTAGGATGCAAAAGTTATCACCGAAAGAAGATGCCCTTTGTTCTTTGGAAAAAGAGGCAAAATCCCCTAAAAATGGCAAAAAACCCTTATAAAGGGAAATCACATCAGAAAAAGGCAAAAGGCTAGACTTAAGCAGAGGTGGAAGAAACCCCAATTGGCCGATCCGATCAAAATTTGGGTCGGAGACAGGCTCGCATGCGATATCGAGACCCTGGACTTGGCAATTGCGATCATGCGATACACCAATCGCCGATGATTGGATTGGTGAATCAGCATCAGTGATGTACAAAACCCCTGGACCGTATGCGATGCGACATGCGATAGCGATCACAACGTGCAATCTCAGCCGTCGGATCACGAAAGGAATGGACGGCCAGGATGAAATCAGTGATCGACCATTACCAGACCCAATGGATTTCATAAGCGCAATTTATAAAATTTGAAATCTGGTAAAATGGATTTTCCGTGTATTAACGCTTTTCGGTGTAAAAACCGAAATACAAAGGAAAAATGCCCGAAGCGATAAAACGGACCCGAAGGGGAATTATAAGCTCGATTGCATAGAATTTGAGTTCCGTAAAGGCAGATTTCGGGCGAGGCCTCAAGCAGTAAATGGTATTGGGCCGGCTCCGCCTAATCCCACACACTGGCCGACACGTGGCTGGCGAAAGAGGGAGGAAAATTGCCTTTTCGAGCGGGTAACCTCCGTACCTTAAAGCCGCCCGAAACCGCATATTGACCGTTGTATTAGAGATCCTACAGATCGACGGTAGAGAGTGCGAAAGTAGCCAAAGGTGGACCCGATACGATTATAGGGTGGATTTGATATAATTTGAAGGCCGATAAAAAGGATTTTGATGGGTTTTTCACAAATTTCCTGTGTATTTGGGATTTTGCCCAATATGCTTCTGCAATGCGATATAACGCCTAATGGCATACCCGATAGGGATTTTAGGGGCGATTGAATGGGATTTCAGGTCTGAAAAACACTCCCGACATTGTATTTTCCAGAAATCTCTGTGTAATGGGATTTTCTCTAGTTTTTGGGTTTTTGCCTATGAGAAGGCCCCAAAACCTCTATAACTGCTCTTGATCATCATGCCACACTACAAGAAAGCGTTTTTAAAGGCAATGATGCATTTTGAAGCCACAGTGCCACAAATCCAGATGGCCAGTCTAACTGATAGGGAGTAGAGAAGCCGTAGAGCCGCAGAGGGATAATGAATCGCAGAGAAATGGTTGGGGTAGCCAAAAAGCTAGAAAAGTACCTCAAAGGAGGCAGAGAGCTCAATTGAGAGCGGAGGCAAGCAAAAGCAGGCAGCAAAGTTGCACAAGGTTGCTGGAAGGTTGCTAAAGGTCGCTAGGAGATCCAACAAACCATTGATGCACGCAAAGGCCGAGAGAGAGCCCAGAGAAGCCAGAGCTGAGAGCCAAGAGCTAGAGTGAGAGCCAAAGCTAGAGCCAAGAGCCAAAGCCATGAGCCAGAGCCAGAGCCAGAGCTAGAGCCAGAGCCGAGAGCTAGAGCCAGAAAGCCTGAAGCTTCAGAGCCGGGGATAAGATGGTGTTCTGAACCCATTATGTTTTGTGTAAACCAGTGGAGTTGAGCATGGAGCTTGTAAAAGAACTTAGACCATAATCCCAGAGAGCCTAGTTGAGTTGACTAGAGCTCAAGGAGATGTAGCCCAAGAGTTTTGGGTGAACTCCATATTAAATTGTTGTTATGTGTGTTTGTCAGTTGCTGTATGGTTTCACTGTTATATGTCTTATATTAGTTTAAGAAAATCAATTTTACAGCACATAAACAGTTTAAAACAACCATAAGCATTCACCTTATTTTCAAGCACATATTTAATTCTGCATTGGTTAATCATAGTTGTCTTGGGAATATTTGAAGCTTTGGAAGTGGGAGAGGTTCTTGTAAGTTAGACAAGAAGCCTAAGTGCCCCACTTTTAGATCAATCCTAGTGTTATTTCTCCTCTTAAATGATAAGGGGTCATGCTTGGGATGCCTTCTCTTGGGCTATGTAGGTGTGCTAAGTATGTCCAAAGTAACAACCACCCCTTTCTCTGTGTTACCTAGTAAGAGGCTTATTTGTTGCCCTTGTTTTCCTGTCTTCTAAGATATAGAGGGCTCTCCATGGGTATCTTCTTCTACTTTTTGTGTTCCTTCTTATTCTTTCCCTTATTATTCTTGTTCCATATTTTCTCCCTTTTCCTCTTCTAACTCTTCTTCTTCTTTTTGCCTACCTCTAGCACCAAATTTTGGTGTCTCTTCTTGCTATGTTGTCGTAAGGGCTTGTGTTTGTATGAAGATCTCATTTTTGGTTAGAGAGGTATCCTTTGCTTCAAGAAAAACTACCTCTACTCCCACTCTGGATTTCTTATGTAAGAAAATAAATTTTCAAAGAAATTTAACTCTACAAGGGATTGCTATATGATCCTTGTAGCAGGGAAAATTTTACTCACAATTGCATGGAGAATGAGGAGAAAATATGACACTTACCCCTCTAGGGATGAATTCGTTATGTTTGAGGGGGTTTCGAGGAAGGTTCTCCATTTTTTGGATCATTTTTCACCTCTCATCCCAATCTTGTAGCATCTCCCCTGCAATCCTATAGAAATTATGCATGATCCTATAGCACCTACAAATCAACTTATATCTCTTCTGTAGCACTCTAAGCATCCTCTGGTAGCATCAAGCTCAACCTTTGATGCCTTAATGAGTCTCTCTAACTGTTTTGGGAATAAAAATTTGTATAATTGAAGTTGAGCCTTATTCTTTTATTTCTTTTTGTGGTAGTGAGCTTGTTGCGCTTGGTGATCTGGCCTCTATGTGTATTTCATTTTTTTTTTATATGTTGTCCCCTCTCATAATTATCACCTTCTCCACTCTGAATTTTCCACATTGCATGGGTGGCTGAGTAGATTGCACTTTTACTATTCGAGGGTGGCCAAGTCTGTTGGCAACCTTCACCCTATAAAACCATCTCTCATGTGCATTAAAAAATAAATTTTGAACCTTAATATGCTCAAGAGGAGAGGTGAAGGATAGTGCATACCTGTGCCTACCTGGTGGTTGCTTGCTGATGTGTTGGTTTCTTTGATTTTATGGAAGATCTAGACATGGCTGCTTGTGGGTGTCTTCTGAGATGTCATTTCTTTATCTTCCTTGCTTCCTACAATTTCTTTGAGAAAAAACATTTTTTTTTAATTTTCTTTGTTGATTGAAATTTGATGATGCAAATATTTTTGGATTCAGGTGGTCTTCTTTGGATAGGATGTTGTTGTTTTTTGGGTAATCAAATACACTTTGGAGCTTATATTTGTGGTCTTCTACTTCAAGGCTTTACTGCTTCAGGAATCACTATGTTTGATCTGCTACATGCATGCTTCTTTTGTTATGATGATGATCTTGTAGCACCCTACTGGAGGTCCCGTAGCTACTCAAGATCATGGTTTTGAATCCTCCAATGCTCCATAGTGATTAACTTCTAGATCTAGTGATTTAGTTGTGGCCCCGCAGGAGATGTGGTGACTACTACATGACTTTGTTTCTTCCTATAGTAGTCACACAAACCATACTAAGACCTCTCATATTTCCCAATATCACTTCAAAAAGTTTTGATAATTTGTAAGGATGTTAAAGATGCATGACAAAGAGCTTTGTGGTGATAGGAAAGGTGGATGATGGGGGTGAAAATTATGGTTTTTTATGGACAACGATGAATTTTTGGTTGGAGAAGTGACTAAATGGTGTAGAGGATGGATGATGGTGGTGTGGTGGATTTTTTTTTCGTTTCCCCAAGGAAAGCATAAGGTTTTACTCCTCACTCTATGTTGATCACAATCCTGTAGCAATTCTGCTAAATCTTGTAGCAATACAAGACAATCTTGTAGCAAACTTGTTTAATCCATATCTCTCAAACGGTAGATTTGATTGACATGAAAATTTTTGAGCATTTTTCCATCATTTTTATGCATCTCCCCCATAAAAAATCTTGGCCTATAGATGTAGAAATATTGAGAAAAATGAAAATTTTTTGTAGGTGATGGAGGTCAATTTATTGAAAAGTATGCACTGGAATTGAAAATTCTTGAACTTGTTACCATCATCCTTATACATATCTCTTTGAAACAACTTAGCAAAATGATGCATGGTTTTTGAGATATGGTCAAAACAACTTATGCCTTGTGTATTTTGATAGTCCTATAGTAAAACAAAACTTTCATGTAACACTTCAGGATAGAGAGGAAAATGAGTGGGAAAGGCTTAGGAATGATGGGAAAGATCATGGAAATGGATGTGGGTGATGGATTGGCATGGAATTGGTCCTATTGGATCATTTTGGCAAAGGGAGAAAGCCCAAGTTTGACTTCCTTTGACTAGGTTTTTGATTAACTTTTTCCCTTCTTTTTTTTGGTGCTAAATTGTTCTTGTTGCTTACAGAGGTTGGAGAGAACCTACATTCATCAGAGAGAGATAAATGGAGCAGAGATTTTTTTTCCTTTTTATTAGGCCTACTAGTTGCCTCAATGAGGTTTTCAACTAGTAGGTCTGCCTAGGCACCTCAAAGGAGGTTTTCACCTACGATCTTTTCCTTTTTTTATTTCTTTCTTTCCAACCCACTAACTGCCTCAAGGAGGTTTTAAATTAGCGAGCCAATCTCAGGTGCCTCAAAAGAGGTTTTCACTTGAGATTTCATTATTTTCATCTTATTTTTTCTTTTCCCTTTTTTTTTTCTATCCTACTCTACTTGAAAAAAAAAGAAACTCTTTCAAGTATAGGAATACTTCCAATGGAGCCATGTGTATAACAATATGATAGATAAACTCATGTGCACGCTCAAAATATATGCTTTGACATGTACCTAAATATGAGAGACCAACTGTTTTGACTTTGATGATATCAAGCATTGTTGAAGAAGAGTGTGTTGTTGCCTTAATGATTGCGTGGAACCAGATTTTAATATAGTTGTGATGCCCTTGGTTCACTTGTTAATTTAGATCATCATGTATGTATTCTTATTCGATGAAATTAAAATCTTCTTCTTTTTGTTGATTATTCTCTTGAACACAGAGGATATGATGGTAAGCATAATGTAACTTTCTCAATCTTTGATTCTAATGTTTGCTCACCATCAAATGTAGCCCATGATTCTGTGGTCTCCACATTTGAATGTTTTCCTCCAATGCCATCAAGACAATCTCATTTTTGTAATATTCTTCCAAAGCTAAGATGAATACCATTCATATCAAGAGGAGTTTTTTGGAAGTATTATATCTCAACATTGTAAGTGGGTTGAGCTACTTCATTGTTTGGGATTGGAAATGGTGGTACAGGTAGTTGAGTGGGAGTGGATGTTTAATATGGATGTGGTTGAGGTTATGATTCTAGTGGAAATGGATGGTAGGGATTGAGATGACCAAGGTTTCTAAGGAAAGCATGTGTTCCAATTGCTTAGAGATGGATGTGCATAACCTTGAAATTATGAATTAGGTGTTTTCATCATACTAGGTTGACTAGGTTGTCATGATATTCTTAGAGCTACATAACAAAGTTTCTTTAGTGATTTACTTTCTCCATTGTCCTCCTAGTAAGCCTCCTTCAACCTTGGTAATGATGGGTAATATTTAATAACATGTGATTTTGCTTTGATAACACAAATATCAACAATTTTTTATTTTTTTTTCATTTTGCATTCTTAACATTTCTACTTGTTCGCTTAGATTGCTAATAATTTATGTTTTAAAGCTATCAAGCAAATTTCCAAGTTCATCTTGACTTACTGGTTTCGATGTTGATTTACTTACTCTTGCCCTTCCTTTTGCATATTTCACAAATTTCTTCAAATGATAATTGGTATACATCAACTTTGTTCATGCAATCAAGGAGATCAATCCATTCATCCCTAAATGTTCTAAGTAAGAGGGTTTCTAGTGTGCCAAATCCTAAATGATGTAATTTTTCCCTCTTAACATCATACATAAATTTGTCTATTAGATTCTCAAGGCTCTCATCTTATTTTTTATTCATTCTAAAGATTTCTTTTTTAAGAGCATGATATTTATATTTTTCTAGAAATATCTTTTGCATATCATTCCATGATATTATTGAATTAGTCCCTAAACTCATGAACCATTTAAGAGCTTTATCCTTCAATGTTGTAAAAAACAATCTCAATTTTTGAGTGTTTAATAAGTAACCATAATATCTACAAAGTATTTCATATTCAAAGAGAAAGGTTTCTGAATCCTATGACCTCATACCATGGAAGTTGGGAAGGAAAGATAGAGGGATGTTATTCATATGAACACTGCTATTAGTATCTTGAATGGGAAATCCAAGAGGATATTCCTCATCGTCATCAACTACATCCATTTCTTCTACCTTCTTTGCCACCTCTTCTTCTTCTACCTACAAAAGTGGATGGTGATGTGGTTCTTACTGCACCACGTGATCAAATGCTAGGGGTTAGTGTTGGAAATATATATATATATATATCTATCTTCTCCTCTCTTCTCTCTCTCTTCTCTCTCTCTTATATATATATTTATATATATATATATATAATGAATAAGAATGCTAATGCAACATTTTTTTTTTGTTTTTGAAAATGAAAATATGCCAAATGCATTTTTTTTTTTTTGCTTTTTGCAGAAAGTAAAAAGAAATGAATCAACTTAGGGAAGAAAACAATGCATACTTTACACCTTTCTGAGACTACACCAAAAAGCCCTAGTATTGCAACTAGAATGTTGCAACTCCCAAGGCTATCAACTTAAATTATCAACTCAAGGTTCGTACAAAATTAAGAGGTGTCGGAACTAGATGTGCAACATACAATGTGTCCTTATTTTGTTGATATGATGTAATGAACTGAATATCATAAAATCAAGCCTAAACTAATTGCAAAAATGGAAATGCTACTCTATTTGCAGGAAATGGAAATGATGCTTTCTCTAGTTGAATAAATTTAAATATTAGGTTATTTGCACAAATGTAAATTATATGCTACTTGCAAGAATGTAAACACTAGTCTAGTTGCAAAATGTAAAAAATTTCTTTGAAAAGAAACTAATCATGTGTAAGAACAACACTTTGTAATTGAAATCCTAAGGGCATGAATTCAAATAAATAGGCAAATATACTTTTCATGGGAAAATCACCCTCTTAGTCATTGTATTCAAAGGGAATTGGCTAGAGTATGAAATCAATATCATTCAATTTAGAAATTTGCCACCTAATCCTAATTGCAGAATTGAATTTGCAGTGAGAAAAGGTAGGTTCAAAGTGGTCTTGGGTCTTTTGCAATCATGGATTTAGAGCCTAGGGGTCATTAACCAAGCCTAAGAGACAAAAACCAAGCTTTTGGAACAAATCAGGTCAAGTTTACACGTGCTACAGGACTGCTACATGACTACTACATGATTGTTGCTCCTTGAGATAACTTGTCGAATGCCCAAGAAAATAGAATACAAATGAGATTGGGGGGGGGGGGGTGTGGGGGTGGGGGGAATTTATTAATTAGGATGTCTTAGGACTCCATTCCAAGTGGAATCACTCAAGTGAAAATTATATGGGGTAAATTTTCTTCTTAAATTTAATGTTTTTAGGACTTAATCCATGTGGAATCAACTCAAAACATTCTTGTTAACACGTGCTAAAAAAATAGCAGAAAATTACAAGAGACTTCCAGGAATTCTAGATTTGTGAACTAGTAAACCAATCCAAGTATCTCAATGATGAATATGACTTTTAATTTTTTTTTTATAAGGATGAATCATGTTTGTGAGTCTATAAATAACCTGCAAAGAAACTCACTTCAATCATTTAACCAATATGACCTACAACAAAAAAAACATGAATGCAAAAATAAGAGATGCAAGTGAAAAAGACATTCAAAGGAAATAAATAAATTGTACAACGTGGCTCTGAGACTCCTAGGATGGCCAAGGCCAAGGATACTTAGAGTCCTATGAAGAAAACCAAGCTTTAGAAGCTAAAAATGACACCAAACTTCATTATTTGAATCAATCCAAGTACAACCTTGCTAGAAATGAAAGTGGAGCTGCTAAATAACAAGTTTTCTTCATAAGAAGACTAAGAAGTACAACCCCCTAGAAGGAAATTCGAATTTGTACTTATAAAAAGTGATGAGGAAACATTCTACTTGAAAGGAGACATTTTTCCCCTCCAAAATCCTTCAAAAAGTAGATCTAGTTCCCAACACTAGGAATTTGCATTAAATTATAGGGAGCACATTCCTAGATTTTCTCAATCATTTGAGGCTCTAGAATTTGTTCAATAATTTCATAATATCTTGTTCATTTATTATCCAATCTTGGTCCATCCTATAGCAGGGAGTAAGTCCCTAAATATCTCAGCCTCCAAATTTTGATAATTTGTCTAATATTCTCACAATATTCTACAAAAATAAATAACATTAGGCACAAATATGTAGTTATCTCTAAACATTCTTAATGAACATATTAAAGCTAAACATATGTCATATAATGCAAAAAGAAAGTTTTTATGCGCTGAAGGATGGTCAGATGAGCCTTAATTTATGTCTAATTTGAAGGCCCATAACCATGTTCTTGTGGGAAACCTTATATATATGAGACAAGTCGTTCCATCAAGTGTAGAATCCAGGAGCATGCTACTGACATCAAGCATAATCGCTCCAGAACATAATCTCTAGCTGAACACTCTACTAAAACCAGGCATCACATTTGTATTGATGATGCTTTCATCCTCGCTAAGATTTCCCATTATCATCACTGAAAGTTTAGGGAAGCCATCAAGATTGAGAAGCATTCAACCAATAACTTTACTAGAGATGATGACTAGAGAATCAATACAAATTGGACCCCTGTTTTTTCCTCAATCTATTCTTCTTAATTTGTCTCTTTGTTTTTTTTCGTATGTTGTTCCCTTTCTTTTGATCCTTTTTATTTCCCAATTGTTTTATTCTTTTTCTTATTATTTCCCTTACTATCATTTGTAACCCCAAATTTTGTTTATTATTATATATGGCTATTCTTTTTAT
>APFE030486565.1:0-13359 GCA_000404065.3 Pinus taeda | reverse complement strand
TCTACCCCTCACAGCTATGAATATGGAAGTGTTGTTTCTCCTAGCCTTCCACAACCTATAAGGGTTACACCACAACAATTGGAAGAAAAAAGAGAAAAAGGGCCTTGTTACAATTGTGATAGCAAATGCACTAAAGGTCATAAGTGTGTTGAGAAGAAATTATTTTACATAGAGTATGAAGAGGAAGAAGAAAAGGATCAAGAAACATCAAAAGAAGAGGATATACGCCAGGACCCTACCCCAAAGAAAGAAGAAATGAATCAGACCATATCTTCTAAAGCATTGGCAAGCATTACCACTCCTCAAACTCTCAAGATAGAAGGACATATCAAGAAGAAAAAGGTGCAAGAAGTGAAGGATCACATCGAGAAAGAAGAAATGAATCCAACCATATCTTGTAATTCATGGTCGAAATTACCACTCCTCAAACTATCAAGATAGAAGGACATATCAAGAAGAAAAATGTTCAAGAAGTGAAAGATCACATCGAGCATCAAGAAATGAATCCGACCATATCTTGTAAAGGATTGGAAGAAATTACCACTCCCCAAACTCTAGATATAGAAGGACATATCAAGAAGAAAAAGTTTCAAGCAGTGAAATATCACATCGAGCATCAACAACAAGTTCTCCAACCTTTAAAGGATAATGCCACTTCGGTGCAAAATCAAACAAAACAACAGGTAGATCAACATCATAGTGAAAAATGTTTTGATGTAGGTGATTGGGTATTTTTACTGCTACATCTCAAGCAAGCTATTATGAGAAGGAAATGTTGGCAATACTACATGCACTTAAAAAATGGCGACCTTATCGAATGGGAAGACTCTTCAAGGATGTGGATGTGGAAGCATTGTTTTGTGCTATTTCTATTATCCAACCAAATTGGATAAACGAAGCAAGGGATGAATGGAGGAAGGATGAAGAAGTATGGCCACTTATTCAAAAGTTGCAAACGATCCCAAGTCAAAAATATTTCCAGAAATTGAAGAGGAAGGAAAAACCATATTGGAACTTGGAGCAGTCACAGAAACAAGAACCCGAGAGCTACGAAATCGATCAATTTCAGAGTATCTCATCAAGTGGAAGAATTTACCCACTGAAGATTCCACATGGAAGGACAATAATTTTATACAAAAGCATCAAGAAATACTCAAGCGTTGAGGACAACACTTTTTGAAGGAGAGTGGCATGTTAGGCCCCTACACTACTAGTGTAACCCCTTATTGTTATTAGTACAACCCACTTATTATATTTATGTACCCATGTAGTGCCCATATTGTTACTATTGTGCCCCATAGAAGCCCACTATTGTTATTATTGTGCCCTTACATTATTATTGTTATGTAGGCTCTGATTATGTTATGACCCCTTAGACTCCTATATATAGAGAGGTCTTTTCATTTTAATCATCGAAGAATTGTTCATTTATGTAATGCAAAGGAGGTTGCCCCCTCGAAGAGGTTGAATTCTAAGGCGTTGATCTATCTTTTCTATCTTTTCTTGAGCTGGTTTCATAACACTATCTTTGTCTCTTTGTCTATATTTCTCCCTTGAGCCCTCCCTCCCTCTCCCTCTTCCTCTCCTTCACCATCTTCCTCACCCTTTCACTCATTCTTTTCCACCCCCTTCTCTCTCTCTCTCTGACAACTTCATTTTATCACTACACATATCACTATCTCTAAAACTAATTCCATTTCTTTGTCTCATCCTCGCTCCTTATGACAACCTCTACTTGATGTCTTTCCCATCTACCTCTCCCTCTCTCCCTCTCTTTAAAACTCTCTATCACTTAATATCCCTTCTCTCTCCCTCTCTCGCTCTGACTTTACCCCTCACCGATGTTCTTTATCTTCCCCCCTCCCCTCTCTTCTCTCTTTCCATGTCCCCTTTTCTACCTCTTGAAATTTTCCTCTATCTCTTTCTCTCAATCTCTTTGACACATGATCTCTCATATTATATTATTCCCCTCCTCTTTCTCCCTATCTACCATCTTTCTCTCTCTCACCCTTTTCACTCTCCCTCTCCCTCTCACCAGACCTATGGCTCCCTCTCCTCCCTCTCTCTCTCTTTCACTACCTCTCTCCATATTCACCTCTTCCTCTATCTATACCTTCTCCCTTTCCCACTAGCCATTCTCTCTCTCTCCCCCTTATGCTTCCCTAACCTCTCTTTCAGTCTCTCACTCTACTTTTTCCCTTCAATTTCTCACACTCTCGTTCTATCTCTCTATCAATGTTTATTTGTTTGTCAAACATTCTCTCTCTCTCTTACACTCTCTCTCCCTCTCTCCTCTCCCACTCCTACTCTCTCTCCCTCTATCACTCCCCCATTCCTAATATCTCTCTCCCTCTCTCCATCAACCCTTCTTGCAGTCCTACCCTACCTATCTCCCACCTATTTGTTTGTCAAACATTCTCTCTCTCTCTTGCACTCTCTCTCCCTCTCTCCTCTCCCACTCCTACTCTCTCTCCCTCTATCACTCTCCCGTTCCTAATATCTCTCTCCCTCTCTCCATCACCCCTTCTTGCAGTCCTACCCTACCTATCTCCCACCCTCTCCTCCCTCACGTCTCTCTCTTTATCCCCCTCAGCCTCTTCCCTCTCTCTCCTATCCCTTTGCCTCACACCCTCCCACTCTCTCTCTCTCACTCCACTACCCTCTCCTCCCTCTCTCTCTATATATCTACCCTTCCTCTATCTCTCCCTCCCTCTCTCCCTCTATCTCTCCATCCTCCTTTCCTCTCTCTTTCTCTCTCTCACTCCCTCTATCCATCCCTCACTATCTCTCTCCCTCTCTCTCTCCATCCCTCTCTCTATATATTTGTCTATCTCTCTCTCCCTCCCTCACTTTTTCTCTCTCCCTCTCTCTCTCTTTGTCCCTCTTTCTCCCTCTCTCTCCCTCTCTCTCTCTCCCTCTCTTTCTCCCCCTTTCCCTCTTCCATCTCTCTCTCCTCTCCCTTACTCCCTTTGTCTCTACTTCCCTCTCTCTCTCTCCCCATCCCTCTCCCTCTCACTCTCTCTCCCTCCCTTCACCTCCAACTTTTCCCTCTCCCTCTCTCATCCTCCCTTTTCCTCCTCCTTTCCTCTCTCTCTCTCTCACCCTCCCTTCACCTCCTCCTTTACTCTCTCTCTTCACCCCACTCTCTTTCCTCTCTCTCTCCTCTCTCTTTGCCTCACCCCCTCCCACTCTCCTCTCTCTCTCCTCTCTCTTCACCCCACTCTCTTTCCTCTCTCTCCCACTCTCTTTCCTCTATCTCTCTTCTCTCTCTCTCTCTTTGCCTCACACCCTTTCACTCCCCTGCTCCCTCCCTCCCTCCCTCTCTCTCTATCTATATATCCTTCCTTCCCTCCCTCCCTCTCTCTCTATCTATATATCCTTCCTTCCCTCCCTCCCACTCCCTCTCCCTCTGTCTCTCTCTCTCGCTCCCTCTCTCTCTCTTTCTCCCTCCTCCCCTCCTGTCTCTCACTATCTCTCTCTCTCTCTCTCTCTCTCTCTCCCTCGCTCTCCTCCCTCTCTCTCTCCTCTCTGTCACTCCCTCCATCTCTCCTTCCCTCTCTTTCACTCTCTCTCCTATCTCCTCTCTATCTCTCCATCTCTCTCTCTCTACCCGTCTCTCACTCCCTCCCACTCTCTCTCCCTCTCCTACTCTCCCACTCTCTCTCTCTCTCCCTCTATCACTCCCTCTATCTACCTCTCTTTCTCTATCCCCCTCTCTCTATGTCTCTCTCTCTCTACCTTTCTCCCTCTCCTACTATCCTTAATTACCTTTCCCAATTTTTCCTTCAAAACAACCCTCCCAAGCTCGATATGTCTTTCCCTCCCTCCCCTTTTCTCTCTCCCCCTCAATCCCCCTTTCTCTCTTTACCTTGTCTTTCATCCTTCCCCTTTCTCACCCTTTCCTCTCTCCAATTTCTCTCTCCCCCCCTTCCCCCACTTTCTTCTTTACCACTCTCTTTCCCTCTTTCCCTCCCTCCCTCTCTCTTCCTATGCCTCCAATCTCTCTCTTTCTCTCTCCCCCCTACTATCCAAGCCTACCTTCAATTGTCGTTCAAAACAACCCTCCCAAGAAATGTATCTCTTCTCCTTCCTCGCTCCATTTTTCTCTCCTTACCCCTTCTTCCTTGTACCCAATCTCTCTCCCCTTGTAGCTTTGGGCTCTCTCTTTCCATCTTCCCCTCTCTTCTTCACCCCTCTTTCTCTTCCCACCACTCTCTCTTTTTACCTCTTGCATGGGCATATCACTATTGTAGAAAAAGATCCAGACAACCTAGTGTAAATGGTGCAAAGGTAAATTTAAAGCTTCATATTCATTACCATGTTTCTTTCGGTTTTAGTGAAAGTGTGGGCTCCAACTTTGGCTTTAGCTCTCTCATTATGGAGTATATTACATCTTCCATAATCTTCCAATTATCAAATTAGGTTAGTTACTTTATTAAATTTAATTCAAAAAGTTTTTGCTACTCATATAGATGACCACTAAATTTTAACAATTTTTGTTTTTTTTGCAGATGATAAGAAGGACATGAAGAATATACAAACATGCTCGGCTAGATGAAATATCAATATCTACATGTCATGATAGAATATTTGAATTCATTATGTTATTATGACCCAAATTAAACTAACCTTCATTTATTTTTCTTATTATGTAATTACTTTAAAAACATCATAACAATAAAAAGTATTATTTTTTTGAAGGGGCTAAAAGCCCTTTCTCATTGCTCTTGAGGATGGACCATGGCTATCCTCAAGGGTATGTGTCCCTCTCTGCACCTTACTTTTTCATTTGCTTTTATTTATTTATTTTAGAATTAGATATAATTAGTTTAAAAGTATGAAATAATACATCAATATAAATTAGAACATGTTAATTAAAATTTAAAAATATTGAATGAACGTGAAGTTATGTAAATGCATTTGATTTAATCAATATAATATTTTTCCAACCATGAGTTTTTGTGATAACTGCACAATTTTTGTATGCTTGTTTAGCGGTTCAAGTTGTGTATGATGAAATTGTATGTCTTTATTGTATAAATTGATTGGTGTGTGGTAATTGCAAAATTATTGTATGCATATTGAGTGATTCATTTTTTGTGTGATGTTTTGATTGTATACATTGATTGATGTATTTTTCTATTACTTTGTGATGATGAATTTAAATGCAGATTTTTGTGCAATGATTGTTGTTTGAGGTTCATTTATATGATTGTGTTTAGAATGAATGTGTGACATGTTCATCTATACTTTCAAATGTGTAAGAATTTTCTTTGTTAATGCTTGGTATTTATATTATGTTTGTGTAATCAAAACATTTTTGTGGGTGATGACCAAAATTTGATATGTAATGTTTGTATCTTTGTGTGTTTACGATGATTTTTCTGAAGTTCATTATTTGATGTGTAGTGATTTTGTATGACAATATTTGTTGTTGGGCTTCACTTACATAGTTAGCATTTACAATGAATGTGGATGACATGTCTGAAATGTGTGTGAGGTGGAGGCAGAGGAGTTCGTGGTGTCGGTGGAGTTGGAGTAGGAGGAGGATGGAGTGTAGGAGGAGGAGGAGGAAGAGGAGGAGTGGGTGTAGGAATAGGAGGAGGGGGAGGAATAGGTGGAGGTGGAGGTGTAGCAGGAGAAGGAGGAGGATGTCATGGTGGTGGAAGAGGAGGTGCTGGAGATAGAGGTGGACAGGCAGGGGGGGAGGAGGAGGAGGGGGAGGTGCAAAGGTGGAGGCGGTGGTACGAAGGTGGTGGAGGAGGTGGAGGTAGAGGTAGAGAAGGAAGAGAAGGAGGTGGAGGTGTCGGACGCAGAGGTGGGGGAGGTGGAGGCGAAGGAGGTGGTGTTGGAGGTGAAGGACGAGGAGGAGGTGGAGGATGAGGGGGGGTTGTTGTGTGAGGTAAATCCCCTCTGCGGACAGAGGCGATCCCACTAGCCCGATAGGGGTCTAGCAACAATCAACACGCTGCATGCAAGCTCCTAATTGCATAATCAAAAAGTTGGTCATAAAGACCTACCTCGAATCCAAAGCTATTTGTCGTGGAAGAAACGTCGCTCCTGTCCTCTAGCTTTGGCCGGTCACTATCCTCACGTTCCACGCATGGACACCTGCACAAACAAAGAACAATCCACAACAAGCGTAAAATCCAATCTCATACAATTATATATCATTCAAGCAGGATATAACTCAAATATTACCAGAAGGATACATGAGTGGAACTATAATAACAGTCGTTCATTATTCAATAAAAGAAGAGAAGAATTACAACCAATTAAGGCTTGACGCTGCAAATCTCCTCCAACTGGGTCAGCAGTTTGGCATGCCTTGCAAAGCCACTTCTGCTCTCAGAATTTCGGCAGCATAACTTCTCTCTCAGCTCTTACTATCAATCTAACATAATCTCAACTTACTTTAGCTCAAAACTTCAACACTCTAACTCTAGCATTCCAAAAAAACTCCCTTTCAATGTAGGATGACAGTGATTTATAGATGGCAGAGGAGAAAGTATTCGTCATATCCGGACACTTACTGAAGACTTGGTATTGTCCCAGAATAGCCTTTGGACTGAGTTGTCATGGATGAAAAAGACGACACTCGATCATATCCATGGGATTTTTCCTCAAGGAACTGCATGAGTAATGGAGGAAAAAACACTTCAGTGCGCGTTGGCCAAAAATCATGACTAATTTTGTGTGGCGCGGGCTTTGTTCTATGACAGCGTGTCTCTGGGCGCGCCCTCTTTGTAGGGACTGAGCCATTGGCGCGGGTTAGACACTGTGGACCCGCGCTAATAAAAAAAGGGTATTTTCCAAGGTTAATCTTCAAAGGGTGTCTTCAGGGATATTGAAGTTCATACTTAGGAGACCTCAATGCAAGTGTTTTAAATTTATGTCACTGGTCACAGGTCCGTAAATGTGTCCTCCAATGTGTGACCGCGGGGGTAACAAGGACGGTGACCAACGGTGACAAATTACTGCGTAACAGATTCCCCCTAAAGCATGAGCCTCGAGAGAGAGAGAGAGGTGAAGTGCTTTACAAGATTATATCCAACTGCCGCTGAGAATTTGCATGGAGAGTTACAGTATGATAGTTCAAATACATGATATATGTGGTATGGGTGCAGCCATCCATTGACAGAGTACATAACAATCAAGATCCGTAGTATGGACGCAGCCATCTAGTTTGGATCGATGAATAGACTCAGGTATGGTCGCAGCCATCCAGTGAAAAGAGTCATGTATGAAAATCACACCTGGATTACAACAGACACGATCCAGGGTCTTGTGCTCCACCTCGACCCGAACACAAGTACAAGTTCAAGCATGCGAAAATGTAAGCTGAAGTCAAACATGCATGAACATCGCCTGATTACCAGCCAATACTGAAAGCTGTTAACAGGTGCGAGAGGTACCACCAGTAATGACAATGGTTCTCAAGGTACTATACGTACAATCTACGGCATGTGAATGAGTGAGCCGATGTCGAACACCCGCAGAGTTATCCGATCGGAGGCCAATGATGAAAACCTCGCGTCGAATACGAAGAACCTGCTATTGAGGCATGCAGGCTCCAAGGTACCAGAAGGGAGTCTATAGGTCACTTTCCTGGATAATGAGCTGCAGTCGACAGGAAGTGATCTTCGTCGAAGGCGGGCCATAATATTTCCCACATCATCGACACGAGAGGGGAAGAGACAATGTTGTGAAGAAAGATTTGTGAACTATCAAGCAGAGGCGGTTTCTTTCAGAGGTCAACTTCTCTTTGAACATATCGGCGGCATGACAGTGGAGTTGGCAGTATTTGACTTCAATGGATCAGAGGTCATGATGACGTGGCAATGAGAAAATGAGAGGTCAAATAGGATCACCCGAACCCACGGAGGCAAGTGAAAATGAAATGAGATATCCCCACCCTGACACGAAAGCAGAATAGTGCCATGTTCAAGAGCGACATACTGCCGACACGACTGTAATTACGGTTTCAAAAATTTCTTTTTCCCCCACCATTTCTGGCAAGTACCCCAATTATTTTTAACAAGCTTGATGGGGATAGCATCTGCTTGTAGTATAAGTTCAACCTTCGGTCAAATCCAACCTAGTAAAAGTTTAACGAGCCCTAGGGAGGAGAAGCTCAAGTTTCGTCATAGTGACGAATCCAATGTCGTCAGGGTTTAACGAGTCCGACATAGGTAAAACTCAGAGTCCTTTTCATGTTTAGAGAGTTTGAAAAAGACACGAAAAAGAAAACTCCAAAGGTCCTTTTTCGTAGAGTTGTGTCTCTCGGGTCCGAAAAAGTGTAAAATGACACCCGAAAGAACCGCCCGATCATTACAACCGAGGAGTACTTTTCATGAGTAGTGATTTCGATCTGAAAAAGTAAACAAGGGATCAAAATCACATCGTTTCGCAACCATTAACGAGTTTGAAACGACAAAAACCTGGTAATCTTTTAATGTTTAAACAGTCGATAAAAGAACTTAAAACGACCGCCTCTTAGTAACCGTTTAACGAGCCAAGAGGGACAACTCAGCGATCTTTTCCGCTTTAAAAGGTCAGGCAAAGAGCTGAAAGCGGACCATAGGTAACATTTTCTTTAGTTTTTCCGAGCTTGAAAAAGTCAAAAAGACGCTCGTTAGAACCGCACCAGGCCCTGTTATCATTCGATCAACAGCGTAAAGTCTATTTCGACACAAAAATACCCTAAAAACACCTAAAATTGACATTTCTAATGTATTTTTGGGCTGAAATAGTGCTATAAATAGTAAAAAGTAAAAAAAAAAAATTACTTTTTACCTTTTACCCTATAAGTTCACTGTTGGAGGGTTTTCAGTGCGAAATTCATCTGCTGATTGCGACCAATCCGGGACACAGTTCGAGTTGCCGTCTGCAACAGGTAAGAGGCCTCATCCTCAGCTTCATTTTCATTCTATTTTTGCTGGTTTTTATCCACATTTTAGGCCTCTGCAAGAGGATTTGAAAAATTTTAGGTCCGCGACATTGGCGCGGGATTCCGGCACGGGACCGCGCCAATGGCGGAATTTTAACACAGAGACCGCGCCATTAGCGCGACTGTTTTAGAAACAGTCGCGCCAATGGCAACTCAATTTGTGTCAAATTGGACCGTTAGAATCTCAAATTTCCTTCAAATTATACTTCAATATTTATCTAATGATTGAAATTGATTCTTTGTTTGCAGGAATTTTCCCAAAATGGTGGCCGAATGGAAAGAACGAGAGCACAGGGAAGTTGATGCCCTAGCTCTGGCAGATGATGATTGTATGACGACGTTGAGAGACTGCGGACTTAAGAAGTTTTTCCATACTTCGTACCTCCGTGCACAACCTGAGCTACTACGTTTCATAGTAGATGCTTGGGATGTAGAAGATCATGTGTTCCGCCTGAAGGACCAGACATTGGAATTGGACGTTTCCGATGTCTATTTCATTATAGGTTTATCACGACGGGGTGCGCGCCCTATTTTGACAGGAAGTCGACCTTCTGCAGAGAATATCGAGGAGGTGAAGGAAAGGATATGTCCTGGTGCACGTTTTGGCAAGAACAGCAGGAAGGTAGACATCAACACGATCCCTAGCTTGGTTCTACGGATTATCTTGTTTACCATTACCCGGGCAGCGGGTATACAAGCACCTCATGAGGCCAGCAAGAATCACTTGCTGTTGGCCACCGAGTGTCTCCATGCTACAGTGTTTGATTCGGCTTCCGCGGTGACGACCAACATCAAACGACAGCTTACCAAGTGTAAGCAGGGTGGAAACAAACAGTTTGGGTATGGGTCAATTCTGGTGACCTTCTTTCTAGAGCGGCTGCCGATTTTTCGGGTACCCGGAGGGATAGTAGCAGATCCAGTGCTAAGGGAGCCGAGGTTGCATCGGTGGGCAGAGCTCATGCCCAGAGGAGGAGGGGGCCAACAGATGTCTTGGAAGCCCGAGTTCTTCATCTGGCTCCGGCATCAGATGATAGTCGTTGAGGACTGACCCTATGCGGGCACGGATTTCACCGGAGATCCCGATCTCCCTCTACCTGATGGAGAGGATTGAGACGAGGAGCTGGGTAAGAACTCTATATTTTTAATGTTTTATATATTTGATTTTTTTTTGTTAATACATGTCTATTTTCTAACAGCATCTATATATGTATACAGATGTTGGCGCAGAGCGACCAGCTGACGTGCCCCATAATGTGCGCAGAGCGCAACCCACAGTAGACCCTCAGATAGAGGGTGAGGACGATCTTGTGCAGAACCTTGAGGCACTAACTCGAGGTATCCCAGACTATGGCAAGTTAGCAGATGTGCCTAGAGCTTATCAGAGGTATACGGTGGGGGTGTCTGCTCGTGTCCACCGTCTGTTGAGACGTTTGGTGCGGGCAGTGACATGCTATCACGAGCATAATCGTGCCTAGATATCTAGGTTTCATTTTTGTACATTTTGAGGAGTACGGTGTCAGCAGCTGTATAGACTTTGACATGTATTATTTTTGTAACGCGTGGGGCGCGAACACTTTGACTCACACATATATATATA
Organism: Pinus taeda; assembly: GCA_000404065.3. NCBI lineage: Eukaryota > Viridiplantae > Streptophyta > Pinopsida > Pinales > Pinaceae > Pinus > Pinus taeda. The sequence goes on along the minus strand of APFE030486565.1, from coordinate 2,812 downwards.
TACATATGAATTTTTTGGATGGATCTTGTACATGTGATGATGTTTCAATTATGTTATGCAAATGTATCAGTTGCATAACATGTGACCCATGTGTTTTTTGTATGTTTATATGCTTATGTTTTATTCCTAAATGGATCTTGTACATGTGATGATGTGTTTTATATGCTATGCGACTGTTGGACACATATGTAATCTAATGTATCTAGCACATAACAAACGACCCATTGGAACATATATACACACACATATTTTATTCTTTATACAAGATTTTATTTTTTATACAAGCTTAAAAGCACGTGGCATACATGCAAACTATGCTTGATGGGAAGTGAAGCGGGCGTGCCCCCAAACATCGTGTATCTAAGTGATGTATCAATCCGAGGTATATGCCCCCCAAGCTTCAGTCCATTGAAAATGGGTTGAAGGTTGAGTAGATGGTTATGTGTTCGAATAACACGAACAACCGGTTCATTATTTTAACGAGGTTGACATAATGGATATGAACTATCCTCGAAATGGACAGTTTCATTATTTTAACGAGGTTGAGACATTAAGAAAACTATCCTCGATACTTGTTTCATGGTTTAACGAGCTTGACACAAGATCAAGAACTATGCTCGACACTTGTTTCATTGTTTAACGAGATTGACACAAGATCAGGAACTATGCTCGACACTTGTTTCATTGTTTAACGAGCTTGACACAAGATCAGGAACTATGCTCGACCAGTCCGTTCGGCCGTGTATTCGACGACCTCTCTTCGGTCAACAATTGAAAGCAAAGTCTGATGCACAAACAAGCTTTGCTTCTTCTTCGACTGGACCGTTCATTTTTTAAGGAGCTTTACATAGGATGATGAACTATGCTCCGACCAATCATGTTTCATTTTTTAACGAGGTTGCCAAAAGATCAAAACCATCCTCGAAATTCCTTATTTCATTTTTGGAGGAGCTTGATATAGGAAAAACTATGCTCCGACCAGTCTTTATCATAGGGAAGAGGAAGCCGGGGCTTCCAAAAGTGGCGCTCCCCATGGGAGATCAAAGCTATGGAGACTGGAATCTAATGCCCCCAAAGCACTTTTGACCATGTGGGTAGTGCTAGGGAGAGGCGGGGGAAAGGTACTCACATAGTTGACCTGTGAGGAGGCAGAGACAACTGGCAGATGAGAACCGGGAGGAGGTGACAATGGTAGAGGGGGGCTAAAGAATGACAACTGGTCAATAGTGACAATCCTTCCGTTGTGTGGAAAGCAGATCACGCGGAAAAGCGAAGAAACGATAGCCCCCATGGCATAAATGTAGTCACGACCAAGGAGAAAATTGTTACCAAGAGCATTTTGGATAACCATTACGTCTATATAGACGGTTTTGCCGCCCAGAGTAATAGGTAACTGTGGGAGGACTCCTAAAGATTGACATGCTCTTCCGTCAAAAGCCAACAGAGAATGCATGATCGGCTTAAGCGGCGGGGAACCGAGAGCTTGCCAAGTAGTATACGGCATGAGACTAGCCGATGCGCCTTCATCCATAACGGTGCCAGGTAGGGGAGTGTCATAGGCATGTACAGTGATCTGGAAAGGTACATGGGATGGAAGGCGATATGAGGTCCGATGACTCCAATCGAATGAGATAGTTGAACTGCTGGGCGGGGGGATCAGATAACTGCCCCTATGCTCGAACGGAGCCGGAGAAGGACCCTCTGAATTAAAATAGATAAGAGGATCGTCGTCAGACTCAGGAGAATTTGACGAAATATGAAGAACCTGATTATGATTGTCGTCTAGAACAGGTTGTTCAACTGGTGGTAGACTTGAACTGACACAATCGCCGACCAATGGTTGATCGGGAACAGGTTGGATGGAACCCGGTGCAGGAAGAGGAGACTGAACAGGAGAGGTATTCGAACCAACCTTATCGTTAGTAGAAGGACAATCTGCAGAGGCAGAAAGACGCTGATATCCAGCGGGGAGTTGGGGTGAGGGATCTGCAAGACTTTCCAACACAGAGGAGGCTTTGTCCATGAGTGGACAAAGGTGAAGGACGTGATGGCCTTCACAAAGTTTGCAAGGGAGTCGAATCTTCCCTTTTCCTTTCGTATTCCCAACTACAGGGGTATCATCGCCGTGAGGGCCGGTGGACGATGATGGATGGGCTGGATCACGAGACCATATCCTTAAGACCCTGGGAATGCCAGGACAATCTCGAAGGAGATGGTCTTCCTTGCATAGTCTGCAAGGGAACTTGACCTTGGGTGGAGGGGTAGGAAGGAGTCCGCCTTCCGTTGTCCGTGGTGGAACAACAGTTGTACTCGTAGTCTTCTTTGTGTTTGTGACCGTTCCCTTGTTTGACTTCTTCTTCTTTGACTTCTTCTTCTTCTTTTTAGCTACCTGGGTACTTCCACCAGGCGAAGAAGGAGACATTGAAGTAGGTGTCGAAGGGGTGGGGTCCACCTTTGGTTCAACAGGATGTTGAGCAGGCGGAGGGACTGATGTAGTATTAGCCGACACAGTAGGGACCACAGAGTTTGAAAATAGCCAAACTGGTAACCCAACAGTTAACCCTGGGAGGGTTAGTGTTGCCATATAAAGGGCACCAGCATTTCCAGGAGAAGGGAAATGACCAGCATTCCCATCAGGTGGGGGACTTAGGTTGATGAATCCCGGGAAATTTGCCATAGTAAGACGAAATCCTAGTCAAGCTAGTGCACTCAAGATCTAAGTGGGTAATGTGAACGTGGCCAGATAAATTATTAAGACATTTGACTTGACCTTTTCATCTTTAAAGAGTCGAGAAAAGGACGAAAAGCTGAC
>APFE030486562.1:130275-200866 GCA_000404065.3 Pinus taeda | reverse complement strand
ATTTATGTAGCTATTAAAATTAGACATTTTTTTTAGTAACTAATAATTTCTGCCAAGGATTGCAATATTATATTTTCAGATTTTGCAGATAGAACGTGGAAAGTGGCTGAGAACAAGGATGAAGAAGGAATTACCTCTATTGCTGCAACACCATCCCTGTTGCTGCAACACCATCCTCGTTGCTGCAACACCATTTCCCTGTTGCTGCAATACCATCCCTGTTGCTACAACACCATTTCCCTGTTGATGCAACACCATCCCTATTGCTACAACACCATCCCCGTTGCTGCAACACCATTTCCCTGTTGCTGCAACACCACCCCCGTTGCTGCAACACCATTTCCCGTTGATGCAACACCACCCCTGTTGCTGCAACACCATTCCCTGTTGCTGCAACACCATCCCCGTTGCTGCAACACCATTCCTTGTTGCTGCAACACCATCCCCGTTGCTGCAACACCATTTCCTGTTGCTCCAACACTACTTCCAATTCTCCGACATAATTCTTTGTGATGCAACACCAATCTTGGTACCACGACAGTGTGTACTGACCTAAAATACCCTTTCCACACGAAATAAATCACTTTTCGTAATGATTACAGAACCTCATCGTCACTTCCCCGTCATTGTCATATTCCTGTGCTTTTAAGATCCGCGATAATAATTATAATCTGACAGTAAAACGAGAAAAGACGTTGTGACGCAGCGATCCAGAAAGGTAAAGGATAAAGGTACGCACGTTATGAATAAGCATTAAATAATAGATAAGCGGAAAAAGGTGATAGGCACATCAAATGATTACATTCCCCAATCATATCGTTCACACGTAGGAAAAAGGGAGGGGGGGTTTACCAAAGCGATTTCATAATAATTAGCCACGCTAACCACCGCCACCCTTAAATTCTCCCGGTTGTATGTAAAAACGATAGCAATTTTGATGTATACTCTGAGTTAGAATTGGTAGCTTGGCCCCGAGTTCTGAGGACTTACTGAAGCAATAGCCATGGGGGGAGGCCTCATCACGCATGAACCAGCCACGACAGTAGTTCTGGAGCTCTTTCCATAAATATACCAAATCTTCATGCAAGATGGATGGATAGAATATTTCAGAAGACTTCCAGACTTCGACGAACAACAGGTCCTGGAATTCACACGCAATTTGACAGAGGGATACTCTGTCGTCCAAGGAATTCAGGTTCCGGTCACAGAAGAATTCATAGCTGAAGTTACAGGACTTCCAACCACTGGTACGAGATGGTTCAGCAGAAAACAAGTGATCCTGAATGCGCAACAAGACTTTCTCCGTCCGGGCGAGGAGGTAGAAACCAAGGGTAGAGGTGTAGCATTGCGGTCGTTACCTCAACCATGGCCAAGAGTCGCCGAATTCGTCAAGCAGTATCTAACATGCGAAGGTCGTTACAAGGTAATCTACCAGCATGACTTCGTTCTGTTAAATCACTTAAGAAATGGTCAATTAGTGAATATGCCATATTATTTGTTGGGTTGTCTTAAAAATATGGCACGATATGCTATGAAAGCGAAGAATCCAGCCCTCTCCCTGAAACACCATCGCCTAGTCCAACTGTTGATTAACAGGGCTCTTCCGTTGAACATCCCTCCACCCCCCATTAATCCCCATCCGAGGGAAAGAAGTCCATAGCCTGTGCAGGGCAGTCCTCATCAAGAAGAGGAAACTCCTCGTCAAGCTGAGGATATACCCCAGCAAGAGTAGGAGCCTCCTCAAAAAACGGACGACACCCCTGAACAAACCTCTTCGGAAAACCCCCAGCGGACAGAACATACCCCCGAACAATCCCAGCAAATACCTCTGCATGTTACAGAAAATGAACAAGAAGCAGTGGAATTAACCGTGTCACCCAAAAGAATCAATTCTCCCGCCCCCATACTCAGTATCTCCACTAATGATTCTGAAGATAATATCCCAATTATGCAGCTTAATCAAAAGATGCAGCAGCCAAAGAAGACTCCAGTAAAAAGAAAAAGAACGAGGGTTCCAACCAAAGCACCCACCACCCCGACTACTGTTTCAGTCACAAGAGCCAGCAGGAAGAGGAAAATATCTCAATTCTCTGCCTTTTTACCAAGACGAAAGACGACAGTAGTAGGATCCCCTGAGCCCTCCAACCCACCATCCATTGTTTTAAAACCCCGTACTCCGACCACTTCCCGAAACCCTTCTCCCTCACCCATAAAGGCTAAGATCCAGAGCATTCATAGCTTCGTGGCCTCATATCTTAAGACAGCTGTGACACAAGAACCAGCTGCCGACGCCCACAATGATAGTGAGCAAGTGGCTGCAACACAAGAACTAGCCACTACCCCAGGTGACACACAAGAACCACCTGTGGGAAATATTGACCAAATTGATGTAGCAGAATCTCGGCCTCCACTCGAATCTACTATCTCACAGGATCAGCCTACGATACCCGCCCTGTAAGAAGAAATTGAGTTTCTGAAAGCTCAGATTCAGGATTACCAGGAAGAGATAATAAGAATCAGGGAAGCGTATGAAGCAGAATTCAGTCTGCACATTTTAGCAAGAACAGCCGCGGCAGCGGAGAAAAGCAACGATACCGAATATTTGTGTACAAGTTGTGGCGAGATATATGCTCAGGCAGGGAATATTATAGTGAAGGAATCAACAGACGAAGTCCTCGAGGCTGAAAATAAAACAAAGGAAATTGATGATGCTGAAGAAGCAGAAAAACCTGTTGCTACACAAGAACCAACAGGATCTAGAGAAAAAGTGCAGTCAGGAAGCCCTGAGAATGTGCAGATGGACGAACCTGTGCAGAATGAGAACCCTGTTGTTACACAAGAACCAACAAGAGTTTCACAGGAGGTGCAGGAAGAAGAACCAGCTTCAAAGGAAATGCAGAAAGATAATCTTGTTGTTACACAAGAACCAACAGGATCCTTAGAAGAAATGCAGTCGGTGAGACCCGTTGACACACAAGAACCAACAGGTCATCTAGAAAACATGCAAGACCAAGAACAGGAACTTACTGCTACACAAGAACCAGTAGGTTCCTCAGAGGCTGCACAAGAGCAAACAAAGGAGCTTCCCGATGCTATGCAGGACAAAAAGGAAGAAGATGCAGATGCACCCCGGCCTACCCAGACTATTATGGAGGAAGATGCAGAATCACCCCAGCCTACCCAGACTATTATGGAGGAAGATGCAGAATTACCCCGGCCTACCCAGACTATTATGGAGGAAGATGCAGAATCACCCCGGCTTACCCAGACAACTATGAAAGAAGAACAAACAGTCCTAGAAGAGAACAAGGAAGAAGCTTTGGTGGAAAGTGAAGAAAAAGATGCTGGATTATTCCAGCCTACGTCAACAGAACAGACAATTTCAGTTGATGCCTATATGCAAACAGAGCCCCCTACTGTTAAAGATGCAGGGGTAGAAACAGAAAGCTTTCTGGAACTGAAACGCATATGGTGGAGAGAATATCATCAATCTCAAGGGAAAGCATTTGAACAACAGAAAGGGACCTGGTTTGATCATGCCTATAAGAACTGGAAAGCACTGGAACAGTGCAGGGCACAGTACAAAGAAATTAAGGAACTAAAACACAGGATGTCCCTGATGTTTGAGCTGTGCCAAAGGATGCTCGCAATAAGGAAACCCTCCTTCAACTATGCCACATTCTTAAGGGAAAGGCTTGCATTTATTCAGTTGAAGGCTATCAAGGAGGGGAGGCCTTATCAAGTGGTCACAGCAGATCATTTCATGACAACTTTTGCAGGAGCACCCAAAAGTGACCAAAACCTGCTATGTGAATTATACCTCCACAATGAGGCGTTGTCTGAAGAAAGAAACATTAATATGACACCTGTAGTAGGTGATACACAATTGAGAGCTTTCATTTCCTTTCTGGCAAACCAGCTCACCTGGCAAAATGCCTATATCTCAGGCCTCCAGAATGAACAAAATTGCCTCTTGTGGATTCGAGCTGAACCTCAGAACCCTGCCACTTTCATTTCGCAGCATTTAAAAATGATAGGCAATGACGAGATGAAGGATCATGTTATGAAACTGTGAACAGAGGTCCTAACAGACTGTCAGCAATATATAAAAACCAAAGCATCATTGGCTGTGGAAGCAAATAAACTATTTTGGGATAACTGCCCCGCAGAAAGGAAAGAATATCACCCGTATAACCCATCAAATCTGCAAGTAGCATTATCAAGGGTACCTCGGTATGTTGAAAGCATGAAATTTTGTGCAGAGAAATGGATAGGCTACAGATTTAAGTTCCCACTTTTATGGTTGCCAGGTGATCAATAGAAGGGGAAGTTTGAACTTTCTAACAGAGAAGAGACAACAATATGGAAACAGATGCGAACTGTTTGTGGTTTCAGAGAAAGGTTCGATGATACTCCCTTCAGCTATTGTATTAGTAATCTTCATTGTTCGTCCCAGTTTTCTGACTCAGACTCAGATTAGACATTGCATGGGGACATGCAATCTCTTCAGTTGGGGGGGATGTTGGGACTCACAATTGACCAATTTTTGACCTTATCTTTTGCCGTATAATTACCCTTTTTCCAGTCATAAGCAAAAGCTTTTATTTCATAATGACATATTAACCCCAAGGTATGGAGTAACCTTCCGCAAGTCTATATTTAATTGTTTATTTCATATTCGTAAATATCTTTATACTTATCCTTGGAAACGCTGACTAAAATTGTCAAATAACTGTCATAAGCTTGCAGGAGTTATAATGAATAGTTGCTGCAACACGAAAAACAGCGACTACGCAGTTGCTGCAACACCAGAAACAACAACTGCGCAGTTGCTGCAACACCAGCAATAGTAATTACCTAAAGCGAGCTATTTTGTAACAGCCACGGACAACAGATGGCAGCTATCTAAAGAATGGTAACGTGGCATAATCAAGCGGACGTCTAGAGAAGAATCATATAGTCAGCATGAACAGCATGGGGAAATGGCGAAGGAACACGACAATCCCGAGAAGACAATCAGTTATCCACCGTGTAACAGCTAAAGCTCCAGAAAAAGATGCATTATCATATTGTTGTAACAGAATTCTGAATTGCTTATTTTTGACACAATGGATTAACTAAATCGGTGTAACATTCTAATGTAATAGATGTCTCCTCTATAAAGGGGAGACATCTACATGAAACGGGAGGTGGATGGTCGGTCTGTAACTAAGACTGTGAGAACATCAGCAAGTCTGAGTCCCATTGTATTTAATCTTTTTTGGCAGATGAATATACAATTGTTTTGAGCACTTAATTCTGTCTTCGTCTTCTCGGGGGATCTTGTGAGAAGGACTGGGCCCACCTTCCTCATAAGATTCACCCATTTACTTTCCTGTCGATTGTATAAGTGTGCAGTAAGTTCTTTTCGGTACTCTGTGTGGATTTGACAGCATTACCTGTGGTTTTCTTTACTTTACTAGTACTCTGTTTCATTGCTCTTTGAGTTGTTTCTTACCGGTGAATGAGAGTGCTGTGTGTATCAGTAATTCTGATTACAGGGGCAGGTGCTGAACGTCCCCATCCAGAGGATAGGGTCCTGATCCTCTGCCAACAGAGCGTCGTTTATTTTGCTTTTCAGATTTGTAATTTTAATCAATTGTTTTCACTTTAACCAGTCCTGTAATGATTGCATACACTACAGCTTTCAATGCTTTTAGATTTTAAGTACATACAGTACGCAGTGCCTTTGAAATAAAAAGACTTTCCCTGGTCGACAATTAATGTGGTACTTGAATGTTTAATTTGTAAACAATTCAACTAGCCAACACACTTGTTAATATAACAGTTTCCAATAACTGCTTGTCTTTCCTCAAGTTTATATGACCTACAAACACTCAACAACTTTCAATTTTCAAAATACAATACCCTTCATTTTCTTTGGATGCTTCAAGCACCAATCCGCCATCATAGATCTTTTTTATTTCAGCAGATTCTTCTTGCTGTGATTCTATTTATATGAGTGCTTCCTCCTTTAACAAATCAATATGAATTTGTCCAAGTTCTTTGAACTTGTTTATCAACTTTCCATTCCACCTCTGTTGCAATAGCTTCCACTTGACTCTTTTCTTCATTCTCCATATGTATCTTTGGTCTTCACTTGTCTTTCTTTGTACTTCCAGACTAATCTCTGGTTCTTCATTCTGCTGCCAGTTGCTATACTTCTGCAATCTAATTCCTTCATCAAATTCACTCTCATGTAGCTGATCATCCCTTTCAAATTCTTGGTTCTTTCCATCTTCATATTGTTGAATTAATACTTCTGTCTCCTTCATGTCTCTAAGGACATAACTTCCTTGCTGCTCTTGATCTTTCATCTCAGCTTCAAATAATCTCTGCTCAATTTCTATGATTTCAACATCATATTTATTAATGCTTCCTTCCACACCTTTTTCTCCATCAATTTCTACAAGCTTCATTTCTCCTTCAGGTTCCTTGAGCAATCTCTCCAAGAATTCTATTTCCTTGTGAAATCTCTCCAGCAGTTCATCACAATTTCCATTCTCAACTTCATTCTTTTCTTGGAAATCCTCCTAAGTTGTCTTGTTTTCTACACTATGATATTGCAAGCATCTTTCATCAATTCCATTAAAAAAATTCATTGGCTTACCTTCTTATAGTACCACTATGGCATTGTCATTAGACTTCTGGTCTATATCAACCTCATCTGATTATTTCAAACCACACAGAATTTCATCTATGAACTCCTTCTGTTGTAATAGATCAGCACCTTCTTCCTCTAAAAGAGATTCTCCATCATACTTCACCTCAAGAACTTCATTCCTGCTCGTGATAGTTTCACCAGACTCTCCATCATCCTCTGTATATCCTGCAAACATACACAAACTATGAGAATTAAAATCACAAGGCTTCATTTCCTCATCTGCTTCCCTTGTCAACATATATTCGAATTGTTCTGAACTCTACCAATATTCCATGAGATCTTCAGCTGATCTCTCATTATCCTCTTCACCCAACATTTGACCTTGTTCTAGTATACAAATGGAAACTCCCATTTTTACTTCTCCTTCTCTGAGTTCCTCTGATTCCTCTTGAGCACTCAATATCTGCTCAATCTTTCTCAATTCTTCTGCTATCTCTAACTTCACTTGCTAATTTCTCTTTTCTCATAGCCTCTGCCGCTTTACTCTTTTCCCCATGTTCCAACCATGCTTCTGGTCTTCATCACTTCTCTGCATCATCTCCATCAATATTCCAATCTGGAAATCTATCTCAGCTTTCTCTCTGTCAAACTCTTCTTGACTCATCCTCATGCCATTTTCTTTGGCATCTTTCCTTCTAGTGTGGCTTCTTTCTAAACCTCTACTATGACTATGTGTAGTCATCTTCTTCTCCTCTCTTTCCATGAGCTCCTCACTCCTCTGCAACAAGCCTCTACAATAGCAAGTCCTCCTTACTATGATCTTACCTCACTAAGCTCTCCTAACTTAGTCTTTTGGTAAGCACGGTCCTCTATCTGGAACCTTCTCTTGAGCAACACCTTTGCTCCCTCTAGGATTCTGCAATCTGTCACTCTCTCTTTTGAGAACACTTCAGGTGTCCTCTTTGTGTAATCTCTTGTTGGATTCTTTAGGTTCACTGCCACTTCTGAGTGTTTTCCCTACTCTACTTTTAAGAACACATATGGTTCTTCTCTCATAGCTTCTCTTGTTCTATTGTGTTGCAGTCTTCACACTTTCTTCTATTGTCAGCTGTGTTTTGAATGGATTTCCTCTATCTCTTGCATCTGCAAGTTTTGCTACAATCTCTAAGAACTTCCCAAATGTTCTTCTACAGTCTTGTTTTTGTAATCTAGTACCAAACTTCATTCATTCAACATGTTGTTGTTTCCATACCTCTGTAGTCTTAAATCTTCATAAGCAAACATCTCTTCATAGGAAATTTCTTCCTTTTCCTGCTCTGATACCAAAAATGATGCAACCCTAAGGCTGCCACAACTAAAATGCCTTATCGAGTCTTAATTTCCCCTTAACAGCTCCTTAGAGCTTCATGCCCACACACACACACACACACACACACACACACACATATATATATTGGAAGCGTTGATATGCATTCAGCCTTAAAAATCCCAAATGGATCAAAAAATGATCCATTCAATGACCCTACCAAACACCCCTTTTCCTTTATAACTATGACTTTTCCCTTCGGGATTCCAAAGCCTTTGAAAAGGCTTAAACACAATATCTGGACCGATATATCAAAATATAGAATCAAACATACCTTTTCCCTTTCCAAAGCAATGCTTTATATTATAGCTACAGATATGGATCTGGCCAATTGGATGGCCGAGATCAGTTCACGATATTGGTGATTGGCAGCTCTATTACTACACTTTCGGCACTCGCAACATTCCCTTGCGAAACTCCGATGTGCTATCATCGATCGCTATCAATGATCGCAATGTCCACATTCACACTTCACTTTTCCCACTTCCACTGTGCCGATGCGATAATGTCGATGCGATGTGTGGCGATCACCAATTGCAAAGGTCTGTGGACAAACTTTTGTACGTGCCAATCCAATTGCGTGATGTGACTTGGTTCCACGGACCTGATGACCTTAAAAACCTCCGTTCATAAAATTTTCAAGTCCAGCTTCTAATTCTAAGTGTGTTTGTGTCAAACACTTAGTGTATTTTTCGTTTTCTGCTTGCAGAACCAAAACGACGGGTTTAACTCCTATCAATCTTCTAGACTTTATTTCGATTATAACATTTGTAAATCACAGAACCAAACCAATTTCATGTGAATTCAAAGGAAATAAGTATTCAAAGCCTCCACGGTTTGTTTATACAGTCATACCCACAACACAGGTTCTTTATTCACAATAAATAAATACAGAGTCTCGGCCCTCAGCTTGATTAAACATTAAAGACCTCGGTCTCAACGAATGCATCAATTACACAGTTCCACACTCAAATCAATTCTCTGTACAAACATAATACAACTACATTCGAGGCTCTCTCCCTCATCCAGCCTGATTCTCTTAATTAATGGTCTCTTTCTTCTACACAGCCCGTAGGCTTATAGAGCTCTTTGGTCTTCTCCTTCTCTTTCTCGCTTCCTCTTTTAAATAAAGAAGGAACACATATATGCTAAGTTAACCATCTCCTCCAAAATTTTAGGAACAAATTACACATTTAGAATTCAAATCCTATCCTAAACTAACAACTAGATTACTTGGCTTGATCTCCACGCAGGGAGGTTCATTTGCCATTTTATTCCCAATTCTATTTAGAATTAGGCAACAAATTAACCACTTACATAATTGAAATTAATACAATTTAACAACCAAGTCTTCCTCCAAAATTTTATTAGCCACAACATGTGACCACTCCATCACATTGCTGGCTATGCCTAGATGCTCCTGCATCATTTTCCCTCGAAGATAATAGTTCTACCTAGAAGCGCTCTCTATTACGTTTACTCTTCCAAATAAGTAGATTTTGGATTTCATCTTTAACCTCCATTTCCTACTAGATTTTTAGGTCCCTTTCACTATATTCTCTTAACGTTTCAGCAACATCTACCTAACTTCCTATTGCCATAATTATTCTCCCTTCTACAATGCTACATGGTGAGCTGCTAAAGTTGTTTCACACATACAACATTCCCCCAATGTCTTCCTTCTCGTTGAAGTAATAATTCAAGAGGAATCCCTCTTGGTATTATAACAAATGGTGTAGGATGGGATAAGAGTGACTTCAAACCCCTATGCAACTCTCCCACTTACAAAACTTGTCTCTACAATGCTCCATACATAGAAAAGTTGGAAGAAAATTTAAACAAGCATGCATAGACATTGAAGGGAGAGAATATAAAGTATTCTATATTTGGAAATCAACTTACATGCATTAGATCCCCATGAGCTCTTTGTTACTATAACAACAAGCACAAAGACCTTCCCACAAAATCCATATTGATCTATGTCCTAGTGTGATCTTCCAAAACTAGATTGAGAAATAAACCTCTTTTCAAGACTTAACCATTTATCAAACCACTAAATTATTTGTTAATGAGGGCTTCAATATATTTTCTTTCCTCATGCGTAATCCACCATGGAAACTATGAATTCCTCTTCTTTCCCCTTACACCAATATTAAGGGTTAAAAACTCATTATAACACTCAATGACTCAAACTATAAAGTTCACCTTCCTTCTCTTTTGTGTCTTTATTTTTTCTTCATGTCCATGATCTGAAAATCACTCGTGAGTGATCTCAGTTAAATAATTAATGAATGAAGGAATTACAGACTCATGTGTTGGTGTGTGTCTATGTTATCTTGGGCAACAGATCAATCAGATTGAAAAATACACAAACACTGGGAAAATGGAAGGCAGTAAGAGAAACACAGTAAGCAATACAAGAACACAACACATTAATAAGGAGTTCACCCTATTCTCCAGGGCTACATCTTCGGTCCAGCTCTCAATGGTGGCCTTCTTTTATTATGTCTTTAAAGTAGAGATTCACAATGAGGAGCTCACTTGAGTCTCCAGAAACAAAGGATGCTTAGTAGGGTGGTTCTTGGATTCCCCAAGCAACTAGAGTGCACATACTCTTTCCTTACCAAATATCGACCTCTTTGGTATTTAATGGGATGAGTCCAATGGTGCTCAATTTCCAATAGATATCCTCACCAGGATGGCTTGAACCTCTCAAGCCTGGTTCTATCTGCTCGATCCTGCATTAGGTCAGCTCGACTCTTTGTTTTCTGCTTCTTGCTTCACTGTCTCTTTTGCGTTTTTGTTCATTGTTTTTCTTCTCTCATTCTTCCTTTTTTATTCGTACTATTCTCTGTCTGTTCATGGCTTAAAGCCAACTTGTCCTTGACTGTTCGCTTCCTCTTCCACCCCTTTGGATTGCCTGCTACTATTCACTTGGAGTTCCTTGCCTCTGCATCATCACCAATGTCCCACAGGGAAGTGGCCACTTGTCCTCTCACAAATTGCGCCAGCTCTTCCTCAACGGTTTATTATTTTAGTTACATTGTGAAATGATTCATCCGCCAACTCAACGGTCAAATTGGACTTCAGACTTTTATATGCCGCAACTTAATTCCCTTGTCAAATCTGGTTTCCCATCAGGTGCAATCTCCACCATCAGATCTGGATTCCCCAGATCCTATGGTGTTCACTCATTTCGCGTGGTTGACTTGCTCGACCATTATCCCATGATGACAGACAATTTTCTCTTTCATCCATCGGACACGCATCATGCAATGTATGGAATCGCTCGTTTTCTGCCAAATCCGCTTACTGCCCCAATATGCCTCCGATATACTGGCGGTTTTGGAGCGCGGGACCCGCCTTTCACCTTAGTGCTTCCCCTAAGGTTTCCTGGCTTCCCATGCGACCAAGTGCTCGGGGCTTTTCCTTCTTGAGGGGTGGATTGAAGCGTTAATCATGCATCAAAAATGGCCTTCGTTTCCTGATTCGGGCTTCCTAACTACCAGTTTTGCCTCCTACGTGGTCTCCATGGGCCTCGATCAGCATGCTTTGACTGAGGTCCTTATCGTTCCTTGCTAGCTACAAATTTCCATTGTCTAGAGGTCTTCCTGATAGCTCTTTGTTCATAAATTCAAAGTCTATCCTGATTTGATATAGTCATAGCACTTTGATAATTTTCATGGATCCAATTCGGATCACAGCCTTCCCACTGAAAAAGCTTTTGGACCACCAAAAGTTGGTTTTCAAGCATCGACAAAGTGAGGGTACAATTGTCTCAGTCATCCAATCTCTATCCACTTTGCACTGCTCAATTTTGAACCCTTGAGCCCAATTCTGAGGCACTCAACATCTGCTCTGTGCGTCATCCTCATCTTCCTGTCCAGAACTGTGTCTTCTTGCAATTCATTAAGATATTCAGGTAACATGTCATCAATAGAAGTCAATTGACTCTGCTCTTCAGGATCCTCAATTAGTGAAGGTTCAAACAATCTCAAGCAATCTGCATTTACAACTGAGTAGATGTGCATGTAAGCTGGTAGATCAAGCCGAAAAGCATTCTCACCAATCTTCTCAAGTATCTTGAAAGGTCCATACCTGATAGGCTTTAGATTTTTACCTTCACCTTGCATCCTATCCTTGCTCAATACAGCCAGACTTGGTCACCAACTTGGAAACTATGCTCCATCTAATGCTTGTCATGCCTTGCCTTGTATTTGGCTTAGCTCTTTTCCAGCTGTTCCTGTACTACCTAGTGGATCTCTTGGATTTTTTCAATGAACCTAGTTGCCCTATCCGCATCACTGTGTCCCTCAACTATGGTATCTTTACCAAGACAAAATCCACAGGAGACTTTGGTGTGAAACCAAAACAGTTCTTAGAAGGAGATCTCTATGTAGAAGAATGTTTTGCTCTGTTGTAAGCATGCTGCACATAAAACAAATGTTCATCCCAAAGCTTAGGATGCTTGCTGCAATATCCCCTGAGTAACTGGATCACTGTCCTGTTACCTACTTCTGTCTGGCCATCAGTTTGTGGATGAAAAGCTATGCTTTTCTTTAGTTTGGTGTCCATCAGTTCCAATAGACTTGACCAAAACTTCCCCACAAATTGGGTGTCTTGATTAGATACAATGGAAGTGGGTAATCCAAAATGAACCCATACATGTTCAAAAAACAGTTTTGCAGTTTTTTCAGCTATAATCTGTTTATTACAAGGTATCAAAATACACATTTTTCTAAACCTATCCACAACAACATATAGATAATCATGACCTTTCCTAGATTTAGGCAGTCCTCCAACAAAATCCATGGAAACACTTTCCCAAGGGTGAGAAGGAACTGGTAATGGAGTGTACAAGCCTAGTTTTCTATTGCTGGGCTTACTTGTAGCACACATAGTACACCCTCTTACATATCTAGAAATTGTCTCATTCATTTTTGGCCAATAACAAAATCTTTGTAGCTATGCAGCTGTTTTACTTACCCCAAAGTGACCTGATATTAGAGAAGTGTGGGCTTCTTGAATTATCTTTACTCTTTCAGTTTGTGGAATGCATAACTTCCCACAATGGTATAAGAGTCGGTCCTTTACATGATAATCCAATTCTACTCATTTGCCTTGACTTAAAGTTGCATATACATCTTTAAATTCTATATCTTGAGCATATTGTTCAATGTAACTATCATGTAACACAGAATTATGCTTAAGTATAGTAGATGCATTTATAATGGGTCTAGATAACATGTCTACAACTTTATTGTGTATGTCGTTTTTATATGTGATGAAGAAAACCCATCCATCTATAGTGTCTTGATTGTTGCAACTTAGTTTGGGAGTGTCAATATTGAAGTATTTGATGATTAGTATGTATTACTGTCTCTTTGCCCATTAAGTAATGTTTCCACTTTTTCACACTCTGTACTAATGCATACAATTCTTTCATATGTAGGATAGTTAACTACTGCAAAATTAAATGTCTCAAAATGATAACATATGGGTTTGTTGTGCTGTGTCAACACTACTCCCATAGCATAGTCACTAACATCCTTTTGGATCTCAAATGGTGTTTGAAGATCATGCAGTGCTAGTACGGGTGTTATACTAATCTTTTCTTTCAAGGTGTCGAAGGCTTTCTGTTGTTTTCCTCCCCACTGAAACACCTTGTTCAATCCTGTTAAAGCATGTAAGGGAGATGCAATTGAGGAAAAGTTAGAAATGAACTTCATCCAATATTGTGTTGCTCCTAAGAAGCTCCGAACTTCTGTAGCAGATTTGGGTTTAGGCCAGTTTACAATGACTGCCACCTTAGAGGGATCTATCTTCAGTTCACCACACCTACTATATGACCCAAATAATTCAGAGATGTTTTGCCAAATTCACATTTCGAGAGTTTAACATAAAGTTTTTCTCTTTTCAAAACATCTAGTGTCTTCTTAACATGCTTTAAGTGTTCTTCCCATGTTTTGCTAAATATCAGAATGTCATCCAGATACACAATAACAAAATCATCAAGAAAAGGTCTCAGTACATCATTCATTAATCTCATGAAAGTAGCAGGAACATTAGTTAAGCCAAAAGGCATAACCAGCCACTCATACAATCCCTGCTTTGTTTTGAAAGTAGTCTTCCATGCATCTTGTTCTGCAACTCTGACCTGATGGTATCCACTATGCAAGTCTAACTTGGAGAAATAAACAACTTCTTTCAATTGATCTAAAAGATATCTATGCGAGGAAGGGGATAACTATTTTTTATTGTTATCTTATTTAGTGCTCGGTAATCAATGCGCATTCTCCACGAGCCATATTTCTTTCTCACCAAAACGATTGGTGACCCACATGGTGATGTGATAGGTCTGATGAACCCCTTCTCGAGCAACACCTGCACCTGCTTCTTGATTTTTTTGTTCTCTAAAGTGGAAAACCGTTTATATCTATGGTTGCAATCATTGTTTCATCTCCTGAGTCTAACCCCAAATCTTTCTCAATAGCTGCAATAGTCTTTTTCTTCTTGCCCTCAAACTTCTTATGTCTCAGCTCTGGATGCAAAATCCAATAGTTCTCATCATCATGCCCATCCTTTTTACAGTGAGTGCATAAAGCCTTGCTTTTCTATGCAGTGTTAGCCTTCCTTGCTTTCCATTTCTACTTTCTTTTCTCCTTATTCTTGCTTGCAGTGGGTTGGGATGATCCCCCAACTTCTAGACTTCCATTCTTTGCTCTAGCTTTTAGATGAGTAGCTTGAACAGATACCTCATCTATACTAGTGGGATTAAACATGAGGATAGTGTGCCTCATGTAGCTGTGTAGACCACCAATGTACTTCAACAGAGTCTCAGGGGAGTCTAATGAGATTCCTAGAATCAATGGTCTTTTTCTAAATTCTTGAGTGTACCCTTGCACACTTTTCCCTTTCAACTATCGAAGAGTTTGCCAGCTCATGATGACTTGCTACATGTAGGCCAATGGATAGAACTTCTTTTTGATCGCAGAAACAAATTCACTCCAGACAGAGATAGTCTTACCATGTCTTTTCATGTCAGCTTGGGTCCTGCCTTCCCACCAAACCAAGGCACTGCCTCCAAGGTGTAGGCTTGCCAGCTAAATATTTCTCTTGTCTAAATAGATATTATGCACTCTGCAATAAACATTAATTTGTCTAATCTAATTGTCCAGCTTTTCTGCATTCAACTCTCCATCATATATAGGTAAATTAAATTTGACATCTAGTTTGATCAAAGATGCTTTCTTTTTAGGGCTATTAGGAGGTGTGAGAAAGCTTTCCTCTTTCCCTTTTCCTTTTGAGTGGTCATGGGAATGTGACTCATCTTCTCCTTTGTCTTTTTTAGATCCTGATGAATCTTCATCCTTATGTTTTTATAAAGTCCCGATACATTTCTTCTACCATGGACTTTATGGCTAGGAAACTATCTATGAATTGAGGGTCTGGCCCCATAGAACCTTCCTCTGACATTGTCTTCCGAGGATAAACTCTCTCAATTTTAGGATTAGTTTCAACAAACTCTCCTTCTCCTAATTTGAGCTTTGATCTAGTTAGCATTCAATAGGTAAATCCAACACAATCTTGTCTAACCTTAACAGCCTAAAGCTTTGATACCACTTGATCCGAAAGTCACTCGTGAGTGATCTTAGTTAAATAATTAATGAATTAAGGTATCAAAAACTCATGTGCTAGTGTGTTTCTATGTTATCTTGGGCAATAGATCGATCAGATTTCAAAACACACAGACACTAGAAAAATGGAAGACAGTAAGAGAAACATAGTAAGCAATACAAGAACACAACACATTAATAAGGATTTCATCCTATTCTCCAGGGCTACGTCTCTGGTCCAATTCTCAGTGGTGGCCTTCTTTTATTGTGTCTTTAAAGTAGATATTTACAATGAGGAGCTCACTTGAGTCTCTGGAAACAGAGGATGCTTAGTAGGGTGGTTCTTGGATTCCCCAAGCCACAAGAGTGCACAGACTCTTTCCTTACCAAACCTCGACCTCTCTGGTCTTTAATGGGATGAGTCCAATGGTGCTCAATTCCCAACAGATATTCTCACCAAGATTACTTGAACCTCTCAAGCCTAGTTATGTCTACTTGATGCTACCTTAGGTCAGCTCGACTCTCTATTTTCTGCTTCTTGCTCCAATGTCTCTTTCACATTTTTGTTCATTGTTTTTCTTCTCTTGTTCTTCCTTTTTTCTTCGTACTATTCTCTATATATTCATGGCTTAAAGCCAATTTATCCTTCAATATTCGCTTCCTCTTCTACCCCTTCGGATCGCCTATTGTTGTTCTCTTGGAGTTCCATGCCTCTGCGTCATCACCAACGTCGCATAGGGAAGTGGCCACTTGTCCTCTCACAAACTCCACCAGCTCTTCCTCAACGGTTCGGTATTTTGGTTACATTGTGAAATTATTCATCCGCCAACTCATCGGTCAAATCAGACTTCAGACTTTTATATGTTGCGGCTTAATTCCCCCATCAAATCCGGTTTCCCATCAGACATAATCTCTGTCGTCAGATATGGAGTCCCTAGATCCTACGGTGTTCGCTCATTTCACGTGGTTGACTTGCTCAACCATTAGCCCGCAATGAGAGGAATTTTTCTCTCTCATCCGTCGGACACGCATCATGCAGTGTATGGAATTGCTCATTTTCTGCCAAATCCGCTTACCGCCCCAATATGCCTTCGATATACTGCCAATTTTGGAGCATGGGACCCACCTTTCTCCTTAGCGCTTCCCCTGTGGTTTCCCGGCTTCCCATATGACTGAGCACTCGGGGATTTTCCTTCTCGAGGGGTTTTTCCTAGCGATGCGCATTAGAAATGGCCTCTGTTTCCTGATCTGGGATTCTGTTGATGCCCCGAAAATCGTTACATCAACATTGGGGATAACCACCCGGTCCGGAACTTAATACAACTCCTTTTCCGTTTGGGATGGTGGCTCCGACTGGATATAATGGGACTAGTTTCCCAGTAATGAATAAAATGGGGTGAATGAATGATTGGTTTTCTAATAAGTGATAATAAATGGAGGACTTATTCTATGAATGAAAACATAAATGACTATTTTATCCCGTGAAGCTTCTATTCTTTAAGTGCAATGTTTAATGATCTGTGTTTGTTGATAGGCATATAGATAACACTATTCAATAAACAAAGACATTCATTTAAATGATAATTGCTTCATTCAAATAGTTGAACGAAGTAATTGATAAAACAATATTACACTTCTCTTTTATATTACCGATACATGCATGATTGAGAGAATATCAAACTGTAAACATCCAATAGTGGAAAGTATAAAGTTTACTGTTTCTTTTTTCTCGGTAAAAACTAATTCTATTAAAAGGAAGTATGGTACAATAAGAAGTTAAAACCAAGAGAGGCAGGAAAACGGGCAGCCGGAAAGGATAGACTATCCACCTCAGCCCCTAAGAGAAAACAAAAAGAGAACAGTACTGAGTGGGAGGTAACAAGAAGAACATAGAAACGAGAACAGAACAAAGGATTCTACCCAATGTGGGTAGAATCAGCTATTCAGTATTTTTTCCCTTTCTTTTTACCAAATTTGACCCAATCAAGATGATCCTGCTATGCTGGTATGATCTGCAAGCTAAGCTGGGCTCATTAAGGGGTTTCCTTGTTTGAATCCGAGGGAGAGGACTCATGAGTTCTTTTCTATGAGTTTGATGGAACAACAAGATCCTCAGGACCATTCGAGGATGGATCTTGTGCCATATTTGCTTCCATATCTTCCGCATCCCCTCCCTCTTCATCTGAGCTGAGATCTAAATCATCCATGGGAGGAGGATCATGAGGTTTCTAGCTTTTGGATTTCGACTTAGGAGTGGCTTTCTTCTTTTGGGCAGGCATTGTGGGACAAGAACTCTGAAGGTGCCCTGTGTGATGGCAATTTCGACAGCGGAAGGCTATGTTCTCGTAATCCAGTGGCTGAGTCCAATGGAAGTCTCCAATTTTGAGATTAATCTGATCAGGTAGACCTTTGCTCATGTCTATTTCTGCACAAATTCTGGTGAAGGTAAATAAGCCCTTTTCCCCTCTAGAGGTATATGTGGCTAGAAAGCGGCCTAGAGAATCACCAACTCCTTGGAATACAACAAAGTGCCATAGATGTGTTGGGAGATTAGGAAGTCTGACCCAAATGGGAAGCTTGGTGATGATGGCTGAAGAGGGGTCGAAATCTGGGAACCAAGGGGTGAGGAATAAACCTGTGGAGCCCCAAAACCATGGGCCTTCAGAGAATGCTTTTTGGTAGTCTTCCATGAGAACAAATATTACAATGAAGAAACCCTTTGAGCAGAGAAGAACCTTACAGTTGTTGGTCCAATTAGAGTGGATCCATCAGTAGAGATTGGCTGTGCACGGCCATAGCCCATTGAACCTGCAAATGATGGCATTCTCTGCATACAATTGGAATTGCTCATCCAGCGAAGGATGCATTATTTCAATGGAGGAGATTTCCTCCAGTTTGTCCACCAAAAAAGGTTTGGGAGGCTGCATTGGTGGAGCTGATTTCTTGGGCCCATGAGCATGGACAACATCTTTGTATGAAAAAGTCTTAGCAGAGGAAGATGATTGTCCAACAGCTCCCTCCCTCAAACGCAGGGTGAAAATGATGGAGGCATTTCTATTAATGCTGTAAAAAGAAAGGGGATAAAGATCCTCCAGTTGTTTACCTTCGTGGAGGAGTCGTTGAGATGCACAAGGGATCCCTAGCCTAAATTCCAAGATTAGCTTGAGTTCCTGCACAAGATCTAAAGAGCATACCCATTGTAGCAGAGTTTTGCCAGAAAAGAGCATGATCTGGATCTGGAACGAAGCAGAGTGATCAGACATTTGCTTTTCTTTGTAGATTTTCTCCACAGAAAAAGGTGTTGTGGAAATACCGGATACAGGGGAGGAATGAGGCTCCTCCTCACAGTTAGCATCCCCCAGGCTCAGAAAGCCTTCCTTGTCTCTATTAGCAACCGTAACCTTTTCCCTGAGTTCACTGTAAATCTCCTTCTTCCAACTCCTTCCTTCCCATTTCTGAGCTTTTTTAATGGTGGTTTCCAGCTTCTGAGGCACGTCCGCACAAACAGAAACCACTATGCCGCCTTCTAGAGCCATCTGAGCATTTCCTTTTCCGGCGCCCAACACCACATTCTTTAGGGGACCGGGCATGAGCTTGCTCCGAGTAACAGCCGTGAAACCTTTGGTATCCTTCCAAGCAATGCCGAGATGGCGCACGAGGAGCATAGATCGATGATATTTTATCACTTTGTAGTCTTGCGCCAGGACCAACATAAAATCGTCGGCCACAGCATGCCCACAGGATGCAGTGATGGTGGGCAATCTGAGCCTCACCACGGAGGCAAGCAGGGTTTCAAATCTGATCCGGTGTATGCTCAAGGGGGTATCTGGATTCTGAGGGATCCATTGAAGGGTGTGGCCATTTGAAAAGAATCTGCCCTGGTTCGTGGTCATGAGGGTCCCTGCGTCTTGGGAATCCTGGACCTCTTGTAGCACAGCCGAAACAGCGTCCATGGAGGAGGGTTTCTCTGCTCTGTCGTAAAACTCACAACGCGTCAGCGACTCAATCCCTTCCGGTCTTTCAGTATAAAGTTTACTGTTAAAACACATTCACATATTCAATAATAGCAAAAATGACCAAACAATAATTCACATAAAAGGAATAAATTCAGACATAGATAATAGTACCATATGAGTTGTGGATTATTCCCTACGCCAATCACAATTTGAATTCCTTCTTCTGATTCAGAAATACTTTCAAATAAAGGCAATAGTGCACATTCACATCAAAGCTTCATTATCAAAATTTGGAAAGATTGGTCCAGTCTTCATAAAAGAATATGCCTGAGGTACAGTAGTGCAACTTCAGGCTTAAGTCATATACAAAAACTTACGACCCTTTATAAATACATGAAAAGGTCTATAAATACTAAACTAAGCTAACAAACTACAAAATTACAATGCTACTAAATTGGTATAATCCGATCTTAAATATCTCTCCCACAGTGATTTGGTAATCGGTAGTGATGATTCATCCTTCTGGCTGTTTTCCCTTTGTCTTGAGTTGGCATATTGTCAGCATTGGCTCCACTTCTTGAGGGCAGCTGAGATGAGAATTGATTTGAGCAGCATAGGTGGCATCATGTATATCGGGAATGATACACCTGATTGCATCCGTTAGGCATTTGAGGGAGGCTCTCTGACTGTATGGTTTTACTAGGAACAACCAATAGGTGTCCCAAGTTAAACTTTTAATTCCTAAGATCAATCTCCCATTCTTTTCTAGTTCTTGGTTACATGACTACTCCAATGTCTTGGCTGATAATAGTTTACCTAGTGTACATTGAGAAATCATGTTAGATAAATAGAGAGTATTATTGATCAAGTAAATTAAATTGTTCGTAGATAACTTGCATCTAGAAACAACTCTCTCTGCTTTCATTGATTGGGACTACCACTCCGTGAATAGGATTTCCTTATGGGATTCTAAAATTTTGGGCAAGTTTGCTGCCTATCCCTCATTAGAGTCCTGCCAAGTAAGAAAATCTGTCAAAGTGTCATTGGCTTGCTCTAAATCCTTCCTGGCATCAACTGATTTTTCTATTATAGATGTTGTTATGTCACACAGAGGTTCAACTTGGGCAATTTCATGACATAACAATCTTATTTGTGTTATTAATGCCTTGTTAATCTGCATTGCCTCTGCTCTGAACTCGACAGGCTGGGGAAGACTCTTGAACCTCTCTACCTGAACTGATAATTGAGCAATTTGCTCATCTTTTGTCTTTGCCATCTGTTCATTCATCGCCTTCAACTTTGATAATGCCTCTGATAGTTCCTTCTATCTCTCGATTGCTCCCGAATTGATCCTTTGCTTCTTTTCATGCAACTGTTTGTTGAGCTGGTTATTTAACTGTTGCTGTGTGGACAGTTGTTGTTGTAGTTGTTCTGACTTCTGTTGTTCCTCTAATAGCTGTGCTTGTAGTGAAGCGATCGCTTGATCCTTTTCTTTCAATAAATTGCTTACCTCCGATGCCTTATCCGTGGTGGCTGCCGAATAGGCACCGGCATATTGAGATAACTTTGTCAGGTCATCGGAGGGGTCGAATTCTTCTCTCCATACCACATTGGCTATTATTGTTTGTTCAGGGAACAGAGAAGGTTGATCAATCCTTCTCCTTTTCCGTTTTCGTTTTATTACAGCCCCGTGTTTTGGGCTATAGAAAACATCTAGTGGAGGAATGTCCTCCACCTGCAAAATAATTTGATCGGAAGGATTCTTTGGAATTATTTCTACTACTGTAGTTGGGGGTAGACCGCTGGTTCCTTTTCTTGGAACCTCCTTTGATGTTGTATCTTGTGTATCAGCAGCTTTGGATGTTTTGGCGTCCATTGAGGTCTCAAGATTACCTATATTTGTATTAAATTGTTGCCATTCTTCAAGCAATCTTGGGTCCACTTGAGTATCAACACTCGCCTCCTGCTGCTTTCTCTGTTCTTCTTCCTGTATTCTCTCCTGTTCTTTCTTGTCTGCTTCCTCTCTGCCTTTCCTTTGTGCCTCTTCTTGTTCTTTCCTCTGTGCCTCTTCCTGTTCTATCCTCCGGAGTTCCTCCTGCTGTCTTCTCTGGACTTCTCCAAAGATTTCGGATGTAGCAGGAGTTTTGTTGGTAAGCTGCTACTCAGGCTCGCTTGACTGTATCATCGGGGTAGTAGCTAACAAATCTAGAGGCAGAGTTTGCAACCTCTGGTCTCTGAGTTTATTAAATTCTGCTAACCCTTCATCATGGTATCTAATTCTAGCTAGCTGTTGCACATGGAATATTGACTTGGCGGAGGAGAATAGGTCATCAAACTCATCTTCCTTATGTTCAAATTTAGTGAGCTTGGCTTGATCTAGAGCATTATGGATGACTTTCTTTGGGTCGAAACATCTATTAGGCAGAGTGTCGAGACGTAGGATGTTAATTTTTTCTTCCTCTTTCTTTGCATGTTTATAATCATGCAGAGTATAGATGCCACACCTTAGAGGAAAAGGAGGCCAAACTTGCTTCTTTGAATTTCAGAGAGTTTTTGTGGCTGATGCAGTTGTAAGCTAAAATGCTATTTCGCAAGCTAATAGCTTGTCTAGTATGTACAAGGGGAGGACATGAGATCTGGCCTGACTGCCAAAAACTCTTACATAAGTGAAATTTTCTTCTCCAAACCAGGTTCCTAAGGCTGTCAAGTCAATTTCTGTCTGAGACGAGATCTTAGGGGCAGGTTTATCAAAAATTTCATAGTAAATAGGTAGCACGAATCAATTGCAGACTTGATATAAATGGTGTTTATAATGAGCTTTCCATAGTTTCTAGTGGTAAATATGAATAGGCATAGGGTCCTGTGGAGTCCATCTCCACCCTAACACAGAAAAATCGGAATTAAAACAGAGGGTATCCAAAATATAGGCACTAAAATAAAATGGAGGGATAAACCTATCAGTAACACGGGATTTGTTTATGAATTCAAGAATAGTTGTAGCCAACTTATCCGATAATATAGTCCCCCAATCCATCATTTCACTATTACATTCCGCATCCATCAAAGGTACTATCTCTATGGAAAATTTTGAAGAATCATGCAATCCCCACAATCGACACATCATGACTCCAGCATAATAATAAGGAGAGCATAAGGATTCGATGCAGTACTTACCCGAAGACTCGTGTTTGTGTTTTGCCAGGTTCTGTCTCCATTCTCGTATAGGCGTTGACTCGGTTTCATTCTCATCTCGAAACTTCTTTAGAAATGCTTTATTGTACTTCTTCTCTGGTTCAGGCAAATGGTACATTTTCCTGAAATCATTGGGCTGAAATGAGCCAAATACTCTCCCATCAATAGTGCAAAATGTTCTTTTCGTAATTGGAATTTCCTCAATTGCCCATCTCACCACATCTGTATACGGAAGAATTTTCTCTCTTGCTGTTATCCTGTGTAGGTAGGAATCAGCCAAATATTTTAAAGTAGCATCAGATTTTCGGCTTGAACCTACTGTAGCTTGTACCGATGTTTGCTGAGGTTCCTTGGCTTCAACCAGGTTGTAAATATTTTTCCAAGTAGTGCTGCCAAGGCCGAGACATGTGGTATCTGAGATTAATCCCTTTTTGCTTGGTCCCAGATCGGCGGCATGTTGTCCTGTTACCATAGAAGCTGAAGTCGTTCCAGACTTCTTAGATTTCTTCCCCATTTTGTCTGGAATTATTACTACGGAAAAACTCTGCGCAAGAGAAAAAAATGAACGTAATGCAGAGAATAGATGGCGAAAACCAAGTATGGGAGAATTGTGTCAATCAATGAATAATGGAAGATTTATCATAAGGCTCCCGCAGATACAATCTCTGAAAGGATTTAGGCATAACTGCTCATTAATTGGCCGTTAAAACCTGTCAATCATTTAAATGCTCATTATATCCTTTACTTGCCGAATAATAGTTTAAGCGTGGATTTGATTTTTTGGCGGTTGGACGCGAGTGAATCACTATTGGGAAGAGAAAAGGCTTTCAATGATAATTAATATAATATAGCGAAATCATATCAATCCTTTTTGAAACGCGCATTTGGGTTCATCGCAATCGGCAATCGGAGGAAGCCTTGGGCAATTTTATTTATGTTTTATGGAATCCCCGATCGCTGATAGTGATATCACTTGACTCGCATTGGGAGTTTGAAGGACGAGAGTTTGTTACGTTCATGTCACATTCCCCGATTGCCGATTGCAATATCGCATCGGAGCAAAGGGGAGGGGCCTTTTATTATTTTTTTTTTCCGATATCCATTGGCTACTCGCTTTTATTGCATCGGGGAAAATCAATGGGTTATGGTTATGCATCCTTTGTTGTTGCGATATGCGATCTTGCGATCGCTTTATCGCAATAATAAAGAATTATTCGTTTTATTTTTAAGACCGATTATGGCAAAAGGTTTTAAAATGTTTTGTTTATTTCCGAACCTTTAGAAGAGTGATGGATTAATACCAATTTAATCTAAAAGGGACCCATTTCATATTATAATTTTCTAAAGTAAGAAAATGGGGGGTTGTTGTATAGCACAAAAATTGGAGATTTGCTAGAAGAAACAGTTATCTCTGAAAAAGTTATTGGAATATTTGAACTTTCTTTACATAGATATCTTATCAAAAAGGAAAGTTCTAATATAAATAAGTATACACACATTCTGAATATAATAAAGGCATGTTTTTGCTAATTATTTCTCTTGTTAAAACTAAATACATTCTAAGTTTTAAATTGGCCTTTATTGGTTGATAATGATAAAACAAAACACTTTTCCAACTTAGCCTTTTTAGTTGACTCCTTTGTCACAGGTAGAGCCTCTGCTACCAGCAAACGTCCATAGTTTCGACAAGGATACCTTTTAACCATTTGATTGTTCACGACCCCTCCCATCTCAGAGTATGATTAAAAGAATGAATTCAAAACATGTTTTCATATTTTGTATTTCTTTTCTTCTCCATTTTTTGTAAGATAAAAGGCCATTGTCCTGGTTTGGTTGCCAGCTGATTTGACAATGCCATTCACTGGTTGTAATCTAATCGAACAAGTTGGCTCGTGATGAGACCCCTTGTCTTATGCTTATAAGCCATTACTTTGTTTTGGTATGCAGTGTCGGTAATGTCGGTTAGATTATTTCTCGATGATCATGGTAAGCACGCTTGTAATAAGACCCCTTATCTTTATATCAGATATTTTAGAATTACACTCCGAGTAATCATAAACTTGGATGAATGGGATGAACAATTTTCTCCTTAAGAGAAAATGGATGACAAGGTAAGAGTTGAGGACGCTAATATGGAATCAGTCTTTGTTTTGATATTGGTAACCCTTTTGTGGCGAGTTTGAAAACATTAAAATGATTTACAGTAGTTCTAAATCTTGAGAATATTTTCACAAAAATAAAATGGGGTTTTCAGAATGTTAATATACCTAATTTCCTAGAAATTGTTCCTTTTATTTAATATTTCTATTTTACAAAAGTAAATATTAAAAGTACTTCTTCCGAGCAATATTTCAATATAGAAAAGGCCAATAGAAGCTATTTTACAACTTTATTTCCTAATGGTCATAAATATTGCAAATCCTACTGAATTTAAAAGAGAAGGGGTTACCTCCTCAATTGAAGAATTTCTTTAAGATGAGGCCATCAACAGGAAGAGAGTCCCTCTTTCCTGATAGATCTTGTAATATGAATGTCGAATGGCCTACCTTCTCGCTGATCTGAAATGGTCCAAGCTACATCTTTTGGAATTTGGTGTGTTTACCTTTATCCTCATGTGCTTTGTCCCATTTTAAAACTAGATCACCAACCTGCAACTGTTTAGAACTAGACGAAGCTGAATCAAATGATAACTTGATTATCTGCTGATGTTTATCATGAGTAATTTTGGCATTTTCTCTCTCTTCTTCTAATTTTAAAATTTGACCATGTCTGAGTTGGATAGAAGAAGAGGGTCTTTCTTCAATAAACTGAACTAGGGCTAGAGAAGGAAGCGCTAAATTGGTCAGTAGTACTGCTTCTTTCCCGTAGACAAGGTTGAATGGGGAAGTACCTATAGAGGCCTTCTGCATTATTCTATCAGCCCATAGTGGGAATACTAAAGATTTGTGCCAGTTTTAATGATTTTGTTCGATAGTTCACTTAATGATTTTGAGTAGATTTTTATTGGTAGATTCTGCCAAACCATTACCTTGGGGATAGTAATTTGCAGAATATTTCAATTTAAATCCTCTTTTGATAGCAAACTCAAACATGGCATTTCCAGAAAAATAAGATGCATTATAAAAAACAAGAGCATTTCGGACACCAAACCTGGTAATGATGAACTGGTCTATGAATTCTATAATTCCTTCAGATTTTGTTGTCTTTAATGGAATTGATTCAACCCACTTAGTAAAGTAATCAGTAGCAGTAAGGATATACTTATGTTGTTTGGAGGATTGTGGAGTGATCTCCTCAATAATGTCTAGTCCCCATTGTTCAAAATGTTGATTGATATTAACTGGTTGCAAAGGAAAAGCTGCTTTCCTTTGTCTTCCACTGGAGACTTGACAACTTCGGCATTTCCTTACATACTCATGGGTATCTCTGAATAAGGTGGGCCAGTAATATCCAACATGGATGATTTTATGCGCTGTTGTGTTAGCTCCAAAATGTCCTCCCATTGGTCCATCATGTAGCTCCTGCAAAGCCTTTTGTGCTTTAGGTTTCTCTAGGCATCTTAATAAAACTGAATCGTAGTTTTGCCTAAAAAGCACATCATCAATGATAACGAAGTTTTTGGACTCTAATCTAATAGCCCGTTTGTTCTTATAAGAAATATTAGGAGGTGCATGCACATTTTTTAAATAAAAGATTAAATCTGCATATTGAGATTCAGAATCAGTAATACTTATCTGGTTGATTTCTTCAATATGATTTGTATCACCTGATTCCAGAATGTTGGATGCTCCTGCTAATAACTTGCAAAAACCTTGGCCTCTAACAATCTTTGCTGGCTTGATTTCCAAGTCATATTCTTGAAGTGTTGTAACCCAATTTGCCCTTTTTTCACCTAATTCTCTTTGGATCAGTAATTACCTTACTGCAAAAAAAGGAACTATTACTTTTGTATGGGTTTTTAGAAGGAAGGGCCTGTAGTGTTTGATGGCTTTATACACAACAAAGACTTGTTTCTCAACTTCGGAGTAATTTAGTTCTGCACCCTGAAAATTTGAATTAAAGAATGAAATCGATGCTTCCAAGTTGTGATCATTGATTTGAGTGAGTACCACTGAATAAGATAAATTGGACGTGATAGTGTACAATGTGAAATGATTAGAAAAATTAGGAGTGTTTAAAGTGGGGGCATTGATTATTGATTGCTTGATTAAATCAAATCCTTCTTTTTCCACAGCCCCCCATCTAAACACTGAATTTTTCTTAATCATGGTTTGTAATGGTAAAATGATATGAGAAAAATTGGGAACAAATCTTTTGACAAAGTTGATCTGACCTAAAAATGATTGCATAGATTTTTTGTTATGAGGAAATGGGATTTCAGAAATTTCTTTAATCCTGGCGGGGTCAATATAAATACCATCTTTGGAAACAATAAAGCTTAAGAGCTTTCCTTGATCTAGAGCAAAGAAGTATTTTTTGGGATTAAGTGAAATACCATACCTTCTACAGCGTTCAAAGATTTGATTCAAATCATGTAAATGGTTAGATATCTTTTTTGAAAATACAGTAATATCATATAAATAGACGACTACTGTTTTGTTGATCAATCCTTTGAAGGCTATATCCATTGCTCTTTGGAATGTAGGTCCTGCGTTAATAAGTCCAAAAGGCATTTTCTGATAGGCGTAAGTTCCCCATTTTGTTCTGAAAGTAGTTTTGAGTCTGTCATTAGGATGAACCAGAACTTGGTTGTATCCTGAAAAACTGTCTAGAAATGACATTAGTTCAGAACCTGCTACTGAATGGAGTATTTGCTCCATGGTAGGTAATGGGAAATTATCTTTTTGACTTGCCTTATTTAGATTTCTGAAATCTATGCAAATCCTGATGTCACCATTTTTCTTCCTAACAGGCACCATGTTGGAGACCCAGTTTGAGTGCCAAACAGGAAAAATAATCTTTGCTTTTAAGAGTTTATTGAGTTCTAATTTTATCTGACTCTCTAAGTTTTGATGTATTTTCCTCAATTTTTGTTGAACTGGTCTTTGTTCAGGTAGCATTGGAATGGTATGTTGTATGATAGATGTATCATATTTTTTTAAATCATCATACTTCCAAGCGAAGACATGTTTACTTTTTCTTAATAATCTAATAAATGTTGTTCTTTCCTGTTCAGAAAGTCCTAATCCTAAATTGATATTTTGAGGGTTCTGCTCATTACCAAGATTTATCAATTCAAACCTTAAGGTAACACTTTGGAGTTTTGAATTGATTACATGTTTGAACCTGTCTTTAATGTCATAGAGATCTTCAAGTTTAACCACAAGTCTTGGTATTGAGTTTTCCTCATTCTTTTCTTTCATCTGAAGATCATGATCACTTTCATCAATGATCTGATCGTTGTAGGATTTGTCGGAATTTAAGAAATGTAGAATGTCTTCATCGTGGTTGAACACTCACCAATTGGTGATATTGTCAGGAATTGATGGCCTAAAGATCAACTCTACTGAAAATCTATCTAGACTATAATCTTCAGAAGGCAGGAGTTTAGAAGCAACATTGGCCAACAGGTCAGCTGCTGCATTCAGGGATCTGGGAATAGGTGAAATATTGAATGCTAGGAAATGAGATAAAAGTTCCTGGACTAAAGACTGGTAGTGTTTGAGGTGATTAGAGAGACAATGGATTTTATTTCGAACTTGCTTTATGACAATCTCTAAATCGCCGAACACTTTTAAATATGGAACTTTCAGGCTGATAGCTTTGTATAATCCTTGCACCAAGGCTTCATACTCAGCTGTATTATTCGTGCATTCAAATTCTAATCTACAAGAAAGCATTGTTTTTTTTCCCTCAGGGCTGACTAAAATACACCCTCCTCCTGATCCTTCACTAGATTTTGAACCGTCAAAATATAAAGACCAAAATAAAGAATTATCAACATTTTTATTTACAAAATTCTCAGTAACATTAACACATATTGATCTGTCAGTTTGTGAAAATTTTTCGATTTGTGATGTGAAATTGTTTACCGAGAAAGGGGATGGTTGGGAAATATAATTGCCAAAGAATGATTCAGAAGAATAGTTTCCCAAAATGTTATTGTTAAATGAAACTGGTTGATTCTCTTGTTCGAAATCTATAACGGTATGGGTCATCTATTTCTCCCGATTGATTTTTATTTGATTTGGCTTTCCCTTGTAGGGCAGCCACATATGAGACCTATCGGTAGAAATATACCCATGGAGCTTTTCAGACCAATCCCTGCTCAATATTAAACCATAAAAATCAGGTATATCGGCGATTAAGATATCAATTCTTTGAACCACTCGTGGATCAGCCGATAATCTGATAGTAACAGAGTTTATTTCCCCTAAAACCTGGACTTTGGTTCTATCTAACTGCACAATGTGAATTGAGGACTTTTGGGGTTCTATGTTTAGTTTAGAACAAACTGAAGCTGGCATTATATTCGATGATGCCCTAGAGTCAATCAAGCAGTTATGTAGATTTAGATTGTAGATTTCGTACGTTAAGAGGAAAGGAGGGGTATGGGAATTTGATCTATCTCCAATTAGAATCGTATCAGTAGCCTCAATTCTACCAGAAGGTGGTTGTCCTGAATCACTTGCAGCTTTATTACTGGGAAGAGGTGAAGAAGGAATTGCATTAAGTTCTTTGAGAAGTAATTTTTGTTGATGTTTTAATTTGCTGAGTTCAAACATGGTGATTTTTACCTTAGTCTTTTTCATATCATCAACAATATTATAATCCATTGAATCTGATACTACCAACGTCTTAGATGATGTAGGTATATTGGAGGATGATGGTTGATTTTGAGGTATTGTTGCAACTGGCTTCCTTGTGGGTACCTTTTCCTTTGTAGTATTGGTACCTGCACTCCTTTTCTTTGAACTTGCATGGACAAGTTCAGGGACACTTTTGCTCCTGGTAGTCACAGGAAAGGCTTCTTGTTCAGTTTCAGTATCGGAATTAGGCAATATGAAGTCCCACATTCCATGGCATTCAACGAATTCCTCTTCTTCAAATTCATCGGATGGTGCAATTGTTTCTTCTTCTTCTTCTTCCTCAGGATCTGAATCTGCATTGGATATAGCATTTGGAGGCTTTGACTCAGGTTTCTTAAAATTCCTATAAGGTTTCTTTGTTGAGGTCTCTGCTACTTGCTTTTTAATTTCAACCATTTCATTTGACATTGTTTTGAGGACTTTTTGAAGGCCCTCCATATTGTATGGATCTTTGATGATTTTCTTCTTTGAATCATCCTTGAAAGACACTGTTTTGGATTTCCTTTCCTCAAGAGCAGCTTTCTTTTCCAAAGCGATTATACGTTTTTCGACAGCGAGGGCTTCATTCATGTTTTCGGCCAATGTAGTTTTTATAGCCCTATCTACAAAAATAACTATATTTGAAGGTAAGGTTGTAATGTACCACTCGCTTCTAATTTGTTCACTTGGCTTGTCATTGGTAGGGATTTTATTCAAGAGTTTGTTAAATCAGGAGTTAAACTCCTTAATTGGTTCTCTTGACTCAATCCTTAGATTGGAAAGGTCATTAATGAGTGTGGCCAAGGATCTATCATCGCCATATTTGGTAAGAAATTGTACTTGAAAGGTATTCCAACTGGTAATGGATCCAAAGGGCAAGGAAAAATACCAAGACCCAGCTGACCCTTGTAATGTGTAGGGGAAAAGTCTAACTACAACATCTTCTTCTATTACTCCCTTCAAATTAACTGCCAACATGAAATTATTTATGTGTTCCTCAGCTAATGTTTCAACATCTGGATTAAACTTTGGTAACCATTTCTCAGGATAATCAGGTAACGGATGTAAAGGCGCAAGCATAGTGACTGCACCAGGACTTCTCCATGGGTTTTGAGCCATTTTGGGAGTACCAACGATTTCCTGTGGTGTTCCAGGTGTTTGGGGAGGAGGTGGAAATGAAGATTGAAAATCTTGTGATGTTGAAGATGAAGTCCCCTGGTGAACAATAATATGTAATGGTGAAGTGGGTGTTTGACTTCGCACTGGAGATGATGAGATGGAAGATGATGGAGAAAAGGTCTCAATACCAGAACCATCAGTGTTATTTTTAATCCTTTTCCTTTGGGGTAAAGGCAAATCAGGTGGTTCAATACCGAGTTTTTCGCTTTGAATTCTGGTGAGATGATGAGGTAGGCGGAATTGCGAAGTCTCACTGCCTTGAGATACTTCAAATCTAGGAGGTGAAATGGAGAAGCCTTGAAGTTTTTGGATGATAGACTAAACTTCAGGGGACTCTGGACTTAAACGTTTTGAAGTATGATGGGTTTGAGCAGTGGTAGTTGATCCTTCTTCTTCTCATCTGGATACTGGTATTTCAGAGTGCAAACGAGAGGTCCGAGGAGAGGTGGAGGGTGATTTACTTTGTGAATGGTCTGTAGGTTTTGACTTACTCACCATTCATAGTGGATGGCCCTCCTTCTAGCGCCAGAAATATTGATGCCCTGAAAATCGTTACATCAACATCAAGGATAACCACCTGGTCCGGACCTTAATACAACTCCTTTTCCGTTTGGTATGGTGGCTCCGACTGGATATAATGGGACCAGTTTCCCAGTAATGAATAAAATGGGGTGAATGAATGATTGGTTTTCTAATAAGTGATAATAAATGGAGGACTTATTCTATGAACAAAAACATAAATGACTATTTTATCACGGGAAGCTTCTATTCTTTAAGTGCAACGTTTAATGATCTGTGTTTGCTCATAGGCATATAGATGACACTATTCAATAAACAAAGACATTCATTTAAATGATAATTGCTTCGTTCAAATAGTTGAACGAAGTAATTGATAAAACAATATTACACTTCTCCTTTATATTACCGATACATGCATGATTGAGAGAGTAGCAAACTGTAAACGTCCAATAGTGAAAAGTATAAAGTTTACTGTTAAAACACATTCACATATTCAATAATAGCAAAAATGACCAAACAACAATTCACATAAAAGGAATAAATTCAGACATAGATAATAGTACCATATGAGCTGTGGATTATTCCCTACGCCAATCGCAATTTGAATTCCTTCTTCCGATTCAGAAATACTTTCAAATAAAGGCAATAGTGCACACTCACATCAAAGCTTCATTATCAAAATTTGGAAAGATTGGTCCAATATTCATAAAAGAATATGCCTGAAGTACAGTAGTGCAAATTCAGGCTTAAGTCATATACAAAAACTTACGACCCTTTCTAAATACATGAAAGGGTCTATAAATACTAAACTAAGCTAACAAACTACAAAATTAAAATTCTACTAAATTGGTATAATCCGATCTAAACATCTCTCCCATAGTGATCTGGTAATCGGCAACGATGATTCATCCTTCTGGCTGTTTGCCCTTTGTCCTGAGTTGGCATATTGTCAGCATTGGCTCCACTTCTTGAGGGCGACTGAGACGAGAATTGATTTGAGCAGCATAGGTGGCATCATGTATATCGGGAATGATACACCCGATTGCATCCGTTCGGAATTTGAGGGTGTCTCTCTGACTGTATGGTTTTACTAGGAACAACCAATAGGTGTCCCAAGTTAAACTTTTAATTCCTGATATCAGTCTCCCATTCTTTTCTAGTTCTTGGTTACATGACTGCTCCAATGCCTTGGCTGATAATATTTTACCTGGTGTACATTGAGAAATCATGTTAGATAAATAGAGAGTATTATTGATCAACTCAATTAAATTGCTCGTAGATAACTTGCATCTAGAAAAAACTCTCTCTGCTTTCATTAATTGGGACTTCCACTCCGTGAATAGGATTTCCTTATGGGATTCTAAAATTTTGGGCAAGTTTGCTGCCTGTCCCTCATTAGAGTCCTACCAAGTAAGAAAATCTGTCAAAGTGTCGTCGGCTTGCTCTAAATCCTTCTTGGCATCAATTGATTTGTCTATTATAGATGTTGTTATGTAGCATAGAGGTTCAACTTGGGCAATTTCATGACATAACATTCTTATTTGTGTTATTAATGCCTTGTTAATCTGCATTGCCTCTGCTCTGAACTCGGCAGGCTGGGGAAGACTCTTGAACCTCTCTAGTTGAGCTGATAATTGAGAAATTTTCTCATCTTTTGTCTTTGCCATCTGTTCATTCATCGAATTCAACTTTGATAATGCCTCTGATAGTTCCTTCTGTCTCTGGATTGCTCTCGAATCGATCCTCTACTTCTCGTCATGCAACTATTTGTTGAGCTAGTTATTTAACTGTTGTTGTGTGGACAGTTGTTGTTGTAGCTATTCTGACTTCTGTTGTTCCTCTGATAGCTGTGCTTGTAGTGAAGCGATCGCTTGATCCTTTTCTTTCAATAAATTGCTTACCTCCGATGCCTTATCCATGGTGGCTTCCGAATAGGCACCGACATATTGAGATAACTTTGTCAGGTCATTGGAGGGGTCGAATTCTTCTCTCCATACCACATTCGCTATTATTGTTTGTTCAGGGAACAGAGAAGGTTGATCAATCCTTCTCCGTTTCTGCTGTCACTTTATTACATCCCTGTGTTTTGGGCTATAGAAAACATCTAGTGGAGGAATGTCTTCCACCTGAAAAATAATTTGATCGGAAGGATTTTTCGGAATTATTTCTACTACTGTAGTTGGGGGTAGACCACTAGTTCCTTTGCTTGGAACCTCCTTTGATGTTGTATCTTGTGTATCGGCAACTTTGGATGTTTCGGCGTCCATTAAGGTCTCAAGGTTTCCTATAATTGTATTAAATTGTTGCCATTCTTCGAGCAATCTTGGGTCCACTTGAGTATCAACACTCGCCTCCTTGCTGCTCTACTCGTGCTGCTTTCTCTATTCTTCTTCCTGTATTCTCTCATGTTCTTTCTTGTCTGCTTCCTCTCTGCCTTTCCTCTGTGCCTCTTCTTGTTCTTTCCTCTGTGCCTCTTCCTGTTCTATCCTCCGGAGTTCCTCCTGCTGTCTTCTCTGGACTTCTCCAAAGATTTCGGATGTAGCAGGAGTTTTGTTGGTAAGCTGCTACTCAGGCTCGCTTGACTGTATCATCGGGGTAGTAGCTAACAAATCTAGAGGCAGAGTTTGCAACCTCTGGTCTCTGAGTTTATTAAATTCTGCTAACCCTTCATCATGGTATCTAATTCTAGCTAGCTGTTGCACATGGAATATTGACTTGGCGGAGGAGAATAGGTCATCAAACTCATCTTCCTTATGTTCAAATTTAGTGAGCTTGGCTTGATCTAGAGCATTATGGATGACTTTCTTCGGGTCGAAACGTCTATTAGGCAGAGTGGCGAGACTTAGGATGTTAATTTTTTCTGCCTCTTTCTCTGCATGTTTATAATCATGCAGAGTATAGACACCACATCTTAGAGGAAAAGGAGGCCAAACTTGCTTCTTTAAATTTCTAAGAGTTTTTGTGGCTGATGCAGCTGTAAGCTGATATGCTATTTCGTGAGCTAATAGCTTGTCTGGTATGTACAAGGGGAGGACATGAGGTCTGGCTTGACTACCAAAAACTCTTACATAAGTGAATTTTTCTTCTCCAAACCAGGTTCCTAAGGCTGTCAAGTCAATTTCTGCCTGAGAGGAGATCTTAGGGGCAGGTTTATCAAAAATTGCATAGTAAATAGGTAGCATGAATCCATTGCAGACTTGGTATAAATGGTGTTTATAATGAGCTTTCCATAGTTTTTGGTGGTAAATATGAATAGGCATAGGGTCCTATGGAGTCCATCTCCACCCTAGCACAGGAAACTCAAAATTAAAACAGAAGGTATCCAAAATATAGGCACTAAAATAATATGGAGGGATCAACCTATCAGTAACACGGGATTTGTTTCTGAATTCAAGAATAGCTGTAGCCAACTTATCCGATAATATAGTCCCCCAATCCATGATTTCACTATTACATGTCGTTTCCATCAAAGGTACCATCTCTATGGAAAATTTTGAAGAATCATGCAATCCTCACAATCGACACATCATGACTCCAGCATAACAATAAGGAGAGCATAAGGAGTCGACGGAGTACTTACCTGAAGACTCATGTTTGTGTTTCACCGGGTTCTGTCTCCATTCTTGTATAGGCGCTGACTCGGTTTCATTCTCATCTCGAAACCTCTCTAGAAATGCTTTATTGTACTTCTTATCTGGTTCGGGAAAATGGTACGTTTTCCTGAAATCATTGGGTTGAAATGAACCGAATACTCTCCCATCAAGAGTGCAAAATGTTCTTTTCGTAATTGGAATTTCCTCAATTGCCCATCTCACCGCATTTGTATACGAAAGAATTTGCTATCGAGTTGCTATCCTGTGTAGGTAGGAATCAACCAAATCTTTTAAAGTAGCATCAGATTTCTGGCTTGAACCTGTTGTAGCTTGTACCGATGTTTGCTAAGGTTCGTCGGCTTCAACTAGGTTGTAAATATTTTTCCAAGTAGTGATACCAAGGCCGAGACATGTGGTATCTGAGATTAATCCCTTTTTGCTTGGTCCCAGATTGGCAGCATGTTGTCCTATTACCATAGAAGCTGAAGTCATTCCAGAGTTTTTAGATTTCTTCCCCATTTGGTCTAGAATTGTTACTGCGGAAAAACTATGCGCAAGAGAAAAAAATGAACGTAATGCAGAGAATAGATGGCGAAAACCAAGTATGGGAGAATTGTGTCAATCAATGAATAATGGAAGATTTATCATAAGGCTCCCGTGGATACAATCTCTGAAAGGATTTAGGCATAACTTCTCATTAATTGGCCGTTAAAACCTGTCAATCATTTAAATGCTCATTATATCCTTTACTTGCCGAATAATAGTTTAAGCATGGATTTGATTTTTTGGTGGTTGGATGCGAGAGAATCACTATTGGGAAGAGAAAAGGCTTTCAATGATAATTAATATAATATAGCGAAATCATATCAATCCTTTTCGAAAGGCGCGTTTAGGTTCATCGCAATCGGCAATTGGAGGAAGCCTCGGGCAATTTTATTTAAGTTTTATGGAATCCCCGATCTCCGATAGCGATATCACTTGACTCGCATCGGGAGTTTGAAGGAGGAGAGTTTGTTACGTTCATATCGCATTCCCCGATTGCCGATTGCGATATCGCATCAGAGCAAAGGGGAGGGGCCTTTTATTATTTGTTT
Organism: Pinus taeda; assembly: GCA_000404065.3. Classification (NCBI taxonomy): domain Eukaryota; kingdom Viridiplantae; phylum Streptophyta; class Pinopsida; order Pinales; family Pinaceae; genus Pinus; species Pinus taeda. Next base: position 164,920 of record APFE030486562.1, on the reverse strand, counting down.
TTTCCGATATCCATTGGCTACTTGCTTTTATCGCATCGGGAAAATCAATGGGTCATGGTTATGTATCCTTTGTTGTTGCGATATGCGATCTTGCGATCGATTTATCGCAATAATAAAGAATTATTCGTTTTATTTTTAAGACCGATTATGGCAAAAGGTTTAAAAATGTTTTGTTTATTTCTGAACCTTTAGAAGAGTGATGGATTAATACCAATTTAATCTAAAAGGGACCCATTTCATATTATAATTTTCTAAAGTAAGATTTTATGAAATGGGGGGTTGTTGTATAGCACAACAGCTTCCTCACTGCCAGTTTTGCCTCCTACGTGGTCTCCATGGGCCTCGGTCAGCGTGCTTTGATTGAGGTCCTCGTCGTTCCTTGCTGGTTGCAAACTACCACTATCCAAAGGTCTTCCTGATAGCTCTTTGTTCATAAATTCGAAGTCTGTCCTGATTTGATACAATCATAACACTCTGATAATTTTCATGGATCCAATTCAGATCAATCCAACTCCTCCCTTGTTAGATTTTTCCCTTTTTAAATTATGAATTTACCTAAATTCATGCATTCCTCCCTATTTCTTCATCTCATTCTTTCTTCATTTCTTTATATTTGACCTCAACTATTGTCTTGAATAAATTAAAAAAACTTAACACCTACATTATACCACCTTATTTTAAAGTTTTCCACCACATATTTCTTCTCCCATGGGAGTCCTTTCTCCTTGGGGATGAATAAAAATGTCTCTTAATTCCGTTTAGGTCCTTGTTATGTCCATAGGCATGCCTATTTTAGAGAATTTTAGTTTAGTTATTAGTGATTATTAAGTGGATGATATGTTAAAAAGTGATGTTTGAATTAATTAAAAAATAGTTACTTGTCAGCTCTACGAAAGAGAGTCTAAACCAGGAGAGTCTAGCTCTACAGAATGCTCTACATACTCAATGTACATCTCACATTATATAGAAATCATGGTTTTAGGGAAGATAGAACCATACCCTAAGAAATAGAAACTAATTCCTATCCTGAGGTACTGTGAAACAATTCACTATTCTAAGATATTCTCCATTATCTCTAACACTCTCCCTTAATGGAGAAGGGGTTCACAAATATGCCTAACATCTCCCTAAACATTTCAAACTTAATTTTCCCAAGAGGCTTAGTGAAAATGTCTTTAACATTATCACATGTATTACAATATACTAGATGGATTTCTTTTTATTGCACTTTCTCCCTGACAAAGTGGAATTGTGTATCAATGTGTTTAGTGTTCTTGTGAAACACCGATTATTAGCAAGTTTGATTGAACTCTGGTTGTCACATCTGATTGTTGTTGCAACTTTCTGTTCTTCCCCAACATCCTAGATAAGTCTCTGCAACCAAAATGCCTCACATGTCGCTGCGCACATGGCTTGATACTCTGCTTCTGCTCAAGACAAGGAAACTGTGTTTTGTTTCTTGCTGCTCCATGTAATCACCTAGATCCAATGTTGAATGCATAGCCTATTATGGATATGTAGTCATCTACATTTCCATCCGAGTCGGAATCTATAAATCCTGTCAATCTAACATCAAAGGAATCAATATAAATAATACCATAGTCTATAGTACCTTGTAGATACCTCAAAATAGATTTCGCTGCATTCCAATGACTCTCAAGTGGCTTGGACATGTATTGAATTATCACACTAACTGCATAAGCCAAATCTAGTCTCGTAGTGGTCAGGTGGATTAGGCTCCCAACTAGTTGTCTATAAAGTGTCCCATCTGCCTCTTTAGAGCCATCCTCACTCTAAAGTTTAATGTTCTACTATAATGGTACTGCTATAGCCTTACATTGATCCATTCTAAATCTTCTAGTAGACCTTTCACATACTTACCCTGGGACAAAAAATTTTGTTCTGAATCTGTCTAGATCTCAAGACCCAAACAATATCTTAATTCACCAAGGTCTTTCATTTCGAACACCTGTGACATTTGTTGTTTGATTTCTTTGATTAGAGCAATAACATCACTTGTAATAATTAAATCATCTATATACAAAGAAATCAACACTATGTGCCCCTTTTCATCTTTCATGGTATACAGATTAGGGTCATTTTTACTTCTGTTGTAGCCAAGTTGTAGAAAAAATGAATCAAACTTTTCATACTAGGACTTGGGTGCTTGCTTTAGTCCATAAAGAGATTTCTAAATGTTCTTTCCCTTTCTGGACAAACCCCTCAGGTTGCTCTAAATAAAACTCCTCTTTCAGTTCTCCGTTTAAAAATGCAGACTTTACATCTAGTTGGTGAATCATACAATGTTTCTTAGTAGCTAAAGCAATCAACATTCTGATGGAATTTAGTTTAGCTACAGGGGAAAAGGTTTCTTCATAGTCAATGCCTTCTTTCTATGAATACGCCTTTTCTACCAAAGTAACTTTTAATTTATCTATCGTTCCATCTACATTAATCTTGGGTTTATACAACCATTTACAACCTATGGTTTCTTTCCCTTTAGGAAGTTCAACCAGCTCCCAAGTTTTGTTCTTGATTATAGATTCATATTCCTATTCCATAGTTGTTTTCCATTCACTAATTCATTTGCTTCCTTATAACTAGAAGGTTCAACAACATTCATCATACTAGTTATGAAATCATTTTCCCTGTATCTAGCAAGCAATTGAGTCTACCTACATGATCTCCTGAGCGTTGGTGTAGGTTCTAACCCATTCTCTGTTCCCTTTGCTGGACTCTGCTTGATTTCTGCATCACCTTCTTTTCCTTCCTATTTTTGTTGCTGCTCATTTCTGTCACCCGATTCATCACTTCCTTCTTCCACCAAGAATAAAATATCCCATTCTTCATTGTGCTTATCACATTCTTCATGATCCTGATCATGGAATATGACATATCTACTAACAAAAATCTTGTGAGTAGAGGGATTAAATAATCTATAATCTTTATATTGTGAACAATACCCTATAAAGGTACATCTGATGGCTTTTGAATCTAGTTTTCTTCTAAGTTCCTTTAGAATATGGGCAAATGATTTAGACCCAAACACTCTTAAATGTTTTACTACATGCTTAAATCCATATAATGCTTGATAAGGAGTTTTAAATTCAAGACTCTTTATAGCACTCCTATTTTTCAAATAAACTGCAGTATTCAATGCTTCAGCCCAAAAACCATTCGAAAGATCCTTACCTTTCAACATGCTCCTAGCACATTCCACCAATGTTCTGTTCTTTCTTTCCGTTACTCCATTATGTTGAGGAGTATGGGGTATTGTGAATTGTTGTAATATCCCATGGTCTTTATAATACTTTATAAGTTCATCCTTCTTGTATTCTCCCCCTTGATTGGCTTCCATGCTTTCTTTTCAATCATGTTTCTGAACTCCTTAAAGTATTCAAATGTGTGAATTTTCTTACTCAAAAAATATACCCAAGAAAACTTTGTGCAGTCATCAATTAACAGTAAAACATACAGTGCACCTCCTAATGACTTTTTTTGCATGGGTCTATAAATATTTGTGTGCACTAATTAAAGTATGTCTCTCTATTTCTTTTCTACTCGAACATGGAATTCTTCTCTATGCATCTTTCCTAATTTACAAGCATCACAATCATTATGCACTTGTTTTAACATAGGAAGATCTCATACCATTTCCTTTTTTTGATGTAACAACAAATCATTATAATTGATATGACCAAATATCTGATGCCACAACTCTTTTGTAGTCAAACTCGCTGCTGTCAAAGCTCAAACTGTTGCTGGTCTTAGATCAAATTTGTACAGACCTACTGTTATAGCTCTGATGCCACTTGTTATAGATCTAACTCGGAAATATTGTAGATCTGATATGAAAATATAAGACAATACCTCTGATACCACTTGTTGTGGATCTAACCTAGCTCTGATACCACTTGTGATAGATCTAACCCAGAAAATATATGATAATGGAAATAAACCCAGAAATAATATGAAATGATTCTTTATTGATCAAACCCTTAAGGTAGGGCAACACCATACATTCACTCCTTAAGGAAGGAGAACACTCCACAAGCCATATGCATGTTCATACAATATTCCTTGACACAATTCCTTGATGTCTCTCCATGTGGAGTCTCTAGCCTCTATATAGGACTCATACATACAATACCATGGATCATTACCATGGTTCCCTCATACCATCGACTAATACCATGGGCACATTACATTATTACTAACTACTTGTGGCCCCTTACATGATATGGGTTAACCACCTTATTTATTACTATGGCCCATCCCATTATTACATTATTACCTTGGTACCCCATATTATCCCCCCTAGGTATATAACACCTACTGTTTGAATTTTTGTAGCAATGGTCTTCATGCCATCTAACAAATATTTAATATAATAGTTAGATTTAAAACATTCAACTTTAAGATCTTGATCTATAATCATGGATACAAAAATCAAGTTATTTGTTACATCGGATACATACATGACATTACAAATTTGTCTTACAGTACCATTAGGTAAAATGATAGAAATTTTCCCACACCCTTTGATCTGGTGACTTCTATCATCACCTAGGTAGATTTGTGCTTCGTCGTTGATTTCTTTAAAATATTCAAACCATTGCTTGTTCCTCGTCATATGTGTGGATGCTCCCAAATCTACGTACCAGATATCTGCATCAACATTCTCATCAAAGTCTGCCATGAACAATCTAAAGTTCTGGTCATGATTATCATTTGCAAGATAACCTGCATGTCGTTTCTGCTTCTACTGTTGTTCATGATATTTCTTCTTTGTTCACTCCTTAGCGATATGACCAAGTTTTCCATAATAAAAACATTTAATTTCAGAGTTGTTTCTATTCGGATGCATACCTTGAGTCCGATTTGGTCTTTTCTGTGAGTTTCCTCCGTTTTGTTGTTGCGGATTTCCTTTTCCTTTGAAGAAGTTCTTCTTTGTCATCAATGCAAGATCTACTCTCTGGGGCTTCAGAGTCGATCATCTTTCTTCTTCTTGCATTAATATTCCTATCAGTTCTTCAAACATTGGGATTTTCTCTCTCACATTTATCTCAATGATAAAAATTTGGTATTCATCGGTCACACCATTCATGGTAATGGTTACTAGATCTGTATCTGCAACTGTTTCACCAAAGTCTACCAATTTATTCTTCAGATCTTTGATCCTTGCTATGAAGGAAGCAATTGTTTCACTTTCCTCCATCTTCAGGGATAAGATCTTGCTCTTCAGGATCAAAAAGACGATTTGTATTCCTGATCTCATACAAATCCTTCAAAATTCGTCAAGTTTTGCTTGCTGATTTACATTCTCTGATAGAAATCGCTGATCTCCACGAGTCTGATTTCTGGTATTTTCAACAGCCTCTAGCACTGGTTGATTCCTTGTAGTCTGTGTGCCCTCGCCCCGTATAGGGTCTTCACAGCCTTCTCTCTGCAGACCTCAGCCTCCACACAACCTTCTCTCGATGGCCACTACCAAGATGCAACCCTTTTTTTTTTGTTTTGCACAGTTGACGTGATTTAGCACCATGGATTCGTAATGGTCGGCGCGATTGTACAACACAAATTCGCAACGGTCGGAAAAATAAAAATACATGGAAGTTTCACAGTGGGATCGTCGCGATTTTTCCCTCAAATGCACATGACGATTTCACCTCAGGCATGCCTTTCAAATCCTTCACTCAGCGAACATGTTTTTCAGCCCTGACGCTCTGATACCATGTTAAAAAATGATGTTTGAATTAATAAAAACAGCCACTGGTCAGCTCTGCGAAAGATATTTTGAACAAGGAGAGTCCGGCTCTACAGAATGCTCTACATACTCAATGTACATCACACATTATATAGCAATCATGGTTTTAGGGAAGTGAGAACCATTCCCTAAGAAATGGAAACTAATTCCCATCTCCATTATCTCTAACATGATAGATATTTAAGCTTCATAGAATATTCTAAAATATTCTAAGCAGTATACACAAATGGAATGATCTCAAAGTAGTTATCCCTTTTCTCCCTTTTAATTAAATGGATTAATTAAAAAATTCATATGAAGAAGCGTCATATGAATTGAATTATATTTTTTTGAGCATGTGGTATTGATAAACCATGGTATTGGCCTATGGTATTGTAACAAATCTAATTACATATTAAGAATCACTATGGTAAAGTGGGACTAAATTGCCATGATTAAGAATATTGTTCTATGTTTTTAGATATATATACATATGTTACATTTAGTTAAGGGACTCCATAAATTCTTGGAGAGAAGGCATAGTATAGGATTTACCTGTTGCGAGCCTTACTGAATGAAATGTAGACACAAAGACGGAGTATTCCGGTCCGAGCTTTGACATAATAGAGAGAATTTGGGGACTCTCCTCCTTGGATTTGTCAATTCCACAACCCTTGAGTTGCAGCAATAGATCATTATATTTGGTGAAGAAGTCTTGAATTCTATCATAGTTCCGTGGATCCAATGATAGCAGCTCCACTTCAAGCATATGTCCTTTCATCTCATCTTGTTTCCTGTAGAGATCTTCAACCTTTTTCCAAATCTCATTGGGAGTATTGCAAGCAGATAGTTGAAACTGCAACTCTGGATAGATGCACATGCATACAGTTGAGCTACTTGGATTTCTCTATGGCTGAAGTGGGTTCCACTTCTGTAGCCATGGTAATCCTGTACAACCCTTTTTGACAAAGGTATTGAGTCATTTGGTCCTTCCATTTGTGATAGTTGTACGGTGTTAGGATCGATGCTTTGGGATACTCCATTTTTCTGTCAATCTTCGATCTCCGAGATGTAATACCTACAAAATAAAGTACTGGTGCGCCTTTTATCTAGCAACCTGTGGGCTCTGATACCATGTAAATGTGTTAGAAAACCTGCACAGATGAATCTAGCTAGTAAAGGTTGAACCACACAGCTTTGCAGAGCAGGAGAGAGAACTAAAAAAGAAAATCGAAGAGGAAAAGAATGATTCATTAGAAAATATTTACAATGCTCATGATATAGCATCACTGGGTGAAGATCCCAAGGTAATGCACTATAGTGGTGATCAATGAGAAGACTCAACACTTACAACAAGTTCCGGAGATAACTAGTCAGTTGCGGAGTTAAAGAAGGAGCAAATCAAGGAGTAAATCATGCAAAAGGAATCTTGCATGCAATCCCATGCTCCAACTAAGAGTCCGCATGTAGATGTGTAGTAGTTGCATGAAGTCGCATGCTCTAACTAAGAGTCCACTTGCATGCAATCCAATGCTCTAACTGGGAGTCTGCATGTAGGTGTAGTAGTTCCAACAAGGATGTCTGGCGTCGAGAGCAGTGAAAAGTCCATGAACAAAGGGCATCCACATTGGAGACTAGTGGGTGGCCAATCCAACACATACAAATAGATTTGGGTTTCTATTATTACAGTCCATCGATTTTTCCGGGTTTTCTGTCATTAAGAGTTTTTTGTGGGATTGAAAATTGTTCAAGGGTGAAGTCCTCATTCAGCTTTTGAGGGCACTACACAACCTGAAACATCTACGGTCTCAACGATCATGGTTGGAAAAATAATTGCAAATTTGATTATAGTGGGTTGTTGTAGTTTTTTGGTGCTGGATCAGGCCTTGGATCAGCATATATAGACTATTCTCATATATTTTTTTGGATCACCCTCAGAAGGTGCACTCGGGCTTGATTGAGGAGAGCCATAGGTGTTGCATTCTGGAAGACATGCGATAGTGAGCATGAGATGAGAATTGATCTAGTCATCTTGGAAGAGATCGAGCTTGGCGTCGATGGTAGGGTAATGAAGTTCGCCAGCCCTTTCTCTCGAGCGGGAATTCCTTTCTGGAGTGTACGTAGGAGAGGAGTGTACGTAGGAGAAGGTAGCCTCCAGTGTGAGTGGTGTCGTGGATGTGGAGTGTGTTGTTCAACACTTCACGCCTTAGTAGGGTACTATTTTGGATCATTTACAAACTCAAGGAATCCACATCCAGTGGGAGCTCGAGAGAAAGCGTTGTTGGAGGAAGATCCTTCATTAAAGGAATTCAAGTCGCACGATATAGTATTCAGGAGATGCAGTAGAGATTGAGAAAGGATTAATGCGCATTGACGGACACCATCAAAGTTGGCTTTACCATGGTCAATAGCTTTTTAGAAGGAGTTAGACGTAGTTGTGGTCAAAGCCACCAATCATGTCAAGTGTGGTATAAAGGAAAGTCATGTCAATTTTTTATTTTTTTTCCTGGAACCTTATTAGCTCTGCCTATGACAAATTTAGCTTACTATTTACATCCTCTTGCCAAATGACTGGCCAAAACTCATAACTTAACGGTTTCATTAAAGACTGTTAGTTATCGATAGAACATTAAGGGAGGGAGATCCTACATTTAGGCAAAATCTATTGAATTTCTCATTTCGAGGGCATATTCTTTGTTTATCCATTTTTAAGGATGAGTCAATTAGAGCATGGTTGTTTTCGTATGCTTGGTTGAGCAGAATTTTCTTATGATAAAATTATTTTGGAATTGAAATCAATATACATATTGAAATTAGTCACCTCAATATGAAGTTATTTTGTTAGAATTGACTATTTTAACAAATGATGGAGTTAAGCATGGACTTCCAAGACTTAATTAACAAAGACAAACATGTCCAAGATGTGAACAATTTTAAGGGAGGAGATAAAGGAGTTACAATAGCAATTAAAGGATGATAGACAACTAAGTTAAAGTTTGTGTGAGTTTGAGGAATAGACTATTATGTGTCACATACATTTATTAGTAAGCAAGTCTAGGATGTTTTGTAGTGGTCGCTCTAAAGTATATACATGGTAACTCCAAGATTTGGAGTGTGTAATGTAATACTGATGAGGCATGTGTATCCCCATAAAGTTCGTGGTAATCTCAAAACCAGTTTGTAATTGCTGGTTTGTGGTAAACCAGAAACCATGTGCGAGAGTGAAGTGGACAAGGATTCCTATAGGAATGGTTTAGGGTCATTCCAGAAAACCCTGGGCTTGTTCATGTTGAGCATTAGTGGTTGAATTGAGTGCCTTGGTGGCAGAGTTGAGCCTTCGTGGTTGTGTTGAGCTTTCATTGCTGAATTGAGTGCCTTGGTGGCTAAGTTGAGCCTTGGTGGCTGAGATCCCTTGTTGACATGGTTCAGGGTAATCTGATAAAATCCAGAGAGTGGTTATGGGTAATCCGATGAAACCCATGATGATCATGATGGAGGTGTATTTACAGGTACAGGTACATATATGCAGTTATAATGGTTCATAGAACCAAATATGTGAATGGCATCCTCGCAGACTGGCGGTTGGAGCTGTTGGCACCCATGCATTCTGGTGGATGGTTGCTCCTTTATATGGACATTTCCATATTATTTTGTTATGTTTCACCACAAGTAGACATTGCATATTGAGACCTAGACAAGTAGTCATTAAGGGGGGTGACGTGGAAATTGTAATTCCTACTTGTTTGAGTTGTGATTCATTCTATCTACATGAATTTGAATCTGTTCCTATTCTTTAGTGTTGTTATATCTAGATGTTCCTAAATTGATGTATGATTGAGATATTCTCTCAACCAAGTGATTGTGTGTCCAAAATAGTCTACCTATCTTGAGACAACCCTAAATATACTTATATATAACCTTATTTAATGTGAATATAGATTATATATGCATCCTCAAATTTTAACTAAAATTATTAGTAATTATTATATTTTTAAGTTTTGAAAAAAATATAATAAACATTTTAAAATAATTAAATTGAAATAAGTTTTTGTTAAGATGTTTTTATCATTATAAATATACTTTAAAAAAACATAATACATTAAAAAGTTATAGTTTAAAACAAAATTAAATACCATTCAAAAGATGATTAATCTTAATTTAGAAACGAGTTTTCTTTCTCATAATTCACAATCCTTATAAATAAAAATTTTGTTAACCTCATTTCTATGTAATGAATTAATATTTGGGTGGAGATATGCTTTTTAGGAGGGAGAGATGTGCAATTATATTTTTACATTCTCATCATCCCAGTTGAAAACTAATTTTTTTTAAATATAAAAAAGTATGGTCTAAATATAAATATAAAAATAATGTTGATTATAATTTTAAAAAATGAATATATATGGTAATTTAAGCAATTATTAAATATTAATAATCTCATTCTAGATGTGCTGATTTACTTTTATTTTAATATTACATTTTAGTATCAAAGGTATGTGGTAAAAATATTCACTCAACTCTCACCATTAAATAGAATAGATTTAAAATATATCAATATGAATAAATTAAAGTTAAAATAATATGAACATTTTTTGAAATAAATATTAAATAATGCTCATTCTAAGATGTGCTGGTTTACTTTTATTTTAAATATTACATCTAAGTAATCAGTATGTTGGTAAAAATATTTCCCACTCCAACTCTCAAATCCAAAATAGAAGATAAAATATAATAAAAATAAAATTAAAAGTAAAATAATATGACATTTTACTTTAAAAAAATGTGAAATTATTTCAAAATATTTTTTGAATATCCCACCTTAAGTTAAGATATTTGGATATGAATTTTATATATATATTCTGATGTGAAAAGGAAAACTAATTTCATAAGGGTAAGTAATATTGATTATGTATCTATGTTTCACTTGAGAAAAGTAGTCTTGACTTGTATTTATATTTATTTTTTTTGTAAGCTGGGGCGGTACTCTCCGATTTACATGTCCATTAAGTACCCCGCAACAGGGGAAGGGTAGCTCAAGATTTGAACCCAAGACTTCCAGTTAGGTGAGACTTCATTTCCACGGCCCTTGCAGCTTGAGCTACCCCATGTGGACGACTTGTATTTATATTTATAGGAGTGAAAAAAACCATTTAAATATAGATAATGTGCTACATAACAATAGTATTTCAATGCAATGCAAAATAATATGTATATAATGTAAAATTTGATTTGTATTATAACATGAAAAAAAAAAATTGAAAATTATGCTCACATCTATAATCATTTTAAAAAATAATTTAAAATAACTCTACTGCTAGGAATTAGTCTCAATTTGCAACAATTTCAAAAAATAAAAAAACTTGAAAATCCCTATAACTATATATCCACCAATAATTTTCTAAAATGAAAACAACTAAATACTATTAAAGAATTGAAGACTTATCAAAGAAATTATTTCCTTTTCTTCTTTTAGCATTGTCTTTCAGTAGACAACCATCTCCTTGATAGGCAAAGGTGCTTCCTAGATAAAAAGCATACTTCACACCAATTTCGTATTTAGTTAATACTACATCTTCTTTTCGTGTTGGACACTACCATAGCCTCCACCATCACTTCCATGGCTGCAACGTCAAATTCCAAGGGTATAATCACCCGTGCATGTTAGGCTCCAAAGTTCCAAGGTCCTATCATTCTCACCCTAAGGCGTGCATAAGGGAGTGCACAAGGGAATTGATGGGATTAGTTTGTTTATCCAACAACTGACGCATCTGATTTTTTATCACACAGACATACTTCCTTGTTTGCAATACAAACCAATGTTTATTCTCTATCCTTGCATTCCGCCGTGAATAACCATGTCATACATGCCATCTAGCTTGAGAAACTTCCACATAATTTTAACGAAGGTTTCATAAATTGTTCACATAATTTTAATGAAGGTTCCATAAAAATAGAGATTGTCACTGACCAACATTTTAATTTTCTTCCCCATTAAATTCTTGTTCTTATTACCAGCATTGCATCATTAACCATGCAGGTTCAACCACACTTGAAATTGAATACGATGGATTCCTTTCAAATGTTCATTAATTTTACCTCCTAACTTCATGCCACCTCTTACGTCATTCCAAATCCAAATGTAATACAAACCATCGACCACCTAAGTATGAATAGATATAACCCCATACCACCTCTTACCTCATTCTGAAGCCAAGTGTAATTCAAACCATCAACAACCTATGTATCAATAGATATCAATGTGTGCCATTTCGGTCCCTTTATCCACTATCTCATGCCTATCTTCAAATTGATTTATTAAACACCTTGTCGTAACTCATGGGAGACACTACTTGTTCTCTCATGGTGGAGGATTTCACCATTTTTATATTCATGAAGGAATATTTTTTCAATCTTGGTATCATCTATTTCTAGTTGTCCCTATTAGCTGTATCTCTTGTGCCTCATTATTTAGTGGTCTATACATGTGAATGTTAAAGATAGAAGAGGTAGCAAGAGGACATAAGAATAATTTGAAAATAAGAAGTAGAACAAAAATTAATATTTTCATTATTCAATAAGTGTTAAATACAATTATGTTAGGAGACATGAACACTAAATGACTAAATTGGAACTTAAATAAGTTGGAATAAGCTCAAAATGAATATGACATTTGGATTGAGAGTTATGGCATCTAGCAAGTGTTTGGAATTATTTTATCCAATATTCCGTCTTAATTACAACCACGCAAATTTAAAATAGAATTCGAGTTGGTTTGAATCTCAACTAGACTTACAATTAAAAAAAATAGCAAATTTTCGCTTTTGTTCTATTTGTTCCATTAATCCAAGCTATGTATGTATATACTTTACTTGTTCAAAAGTAAGCTTGTATGCAAAATACTGCCACATGTCATCATGTTCATGATAACAATTTATCTCTTGAGAATCGAATACTTGAAAACTTCATTAACATTTTTATTTTGTACGACTCCCATGTTATCGTCAACGTTCATGGCTACAACTTGTATGTAGAGTTCATTAAAAAATGGGGTTCGCAAGCCACTTCAACCAAGTTTAATTCTTTTTCAAGGTTTGTTCTTTCTTCCTCAGATCTATCTACATAACCATATCTATTATTTTATTTCTATTCTTCAATAAGAATTTTCTGCTCTTGTTCTTACTTCTGATTCTCCGTCACTTCCACTTTTTTACTAACCTATGTTGTTGCAAACAGATTGTCTTCCACTTAGGTTTTAGAGCTAAGTGGTCTTCTATTACAAAATAACAGTGTGTGGATATAATGCTTTTGGTGCATCTTCTGCAACCATTCATCTCTAGCCAATTGTTCTTCATGAGAGCTAACATGAACAAATTTAATTGTTTGATTCACCATACCACTAGTAGCTCCAATGATAGTTTCATTGTTATTAGCAAGTTTTTTTGCTGGACTCACATGATTGTCATCCTCTTGCTTTTGTGCATAGTGGGATTGAGCATCTGTGTACTATTTCTCTGCATCTTTTGCAAATTCTTCATAGTCATCTTCCACTTTCAAGTAGGATTGACCAAACTTTTCATATTTCTGTAGATTTGTTATAGATCCACCTTTCCCATTTTGATTACTCCTGCTTACACCAAAACTCCTCCCAATGGTATCCCAGGCCTCCCTGATTGTCTTTGCATTTGCAACGAGGGGAATAATTTTGTCATCTCCGCATTCCCTTATGCATTTTAGTGCGAAGAAATTATTTTTCCTTTTGATTCCAATTCATCCAAATAAATTTCAAACCGATCTTGTTGTTCTTTTCAATGTCTTAGCCTCTTGGCTTTTCCCATTTATCGAGCACTCGATAATTGTAGCTCAACAAGCAAAATGACCTATAAAAATAATGACTATCTGCAATAAAAATGCCTTTGTAGTGACTTCTATGTTGCACAACTTCAAACAAATTCAATTGTCAACTCTAACTCTACTTTGGCTCTAGCTCACAACAAAGCATGCAGCAATGGTGGCTCAAAAGTCTCAAATAAATTCATCTCAACCCAATATTTATCCAAATTTCTCACAGCAGAAATACTTGTAAAATTCATTTTAATTTAATTAATATTAACAACAATGGGCTTTTTTTTTCAACATTTCTTATTAAAAACAAAAAATCCTTCGAATGTTCTCCGTCCTTCTGTGTGAATAAAAAATAAATTTCAACGAAGCTAAAATGATATGAGGCCTCTAAAATAATACGATTGGAGCGTTTAAGAAATTACATAAAACGAATCGATTTAAAAGTTACATAAGCACTTTTTATGGTTCAACGTATTCCAAAGGTAATTTGTTCCAATAAACATTGGCGTGAATTTTTTGGCACAGAATTTTCAAACTTTGTCGCTTAACACACCTATATTGCTGCTCTGAGCTTAAGTCGATTGAAGATTTTCTCAATATTTGGGAATCAGAAGGACATAGGCCTGGTCAAAAAATTGACTGCACTCATGTCGGTCTGATTCCAAATATTGAAAAAATCTACAATCTACTTAAAATACAGTATTGTGATTTTCTGAATATTTGGAAATCGGAAAGACATAAAAACTGTCAAAAAAAATTAACTGCACTCATGTCCCTCGGATTCCAAATATTGAAAAAATCTGCAATCTACTTAAAAATGCCGCCCTGTTGCTGTGGCTTTTCAAAAAAATCTGTGACCTTCGTTAAAGATTGCGGGCACCTCTCTTTGCATTTGCATGGAACTGAGAAAATGCTGTGGATTTTTTTTTAATTACGGTAACACACTTTTCTTGCTATGGGGCTGTGTTATTCTAAGAAGCGCGCAGTGGCGGAGAGCAACGTGGCTCGATAAACTTCTCTTGGGTGTTATAACGTTGCTGCTCAACTCTTTGGGATGAGCTAAACAATTCTGATTTTGATGGATGGATCCTTCAGCAATTCATTTTTCCGTAGCTTCTTGGCATTTCCTTACTGGTCACGCGGCAACTGGCTTCTTGAAAGGAGGGCCTGCTTCACCGCTGGCTTGTTCTCTTTCTCCCTTTCTGGATCTCTACTGCTCTCAACGAGTTTATGCTGACTTGCACTCTTCTTTATGCTCTGATACTATGTTACATATTGCAAACTCAAGAATAATTTCAAAATAGTAAAGGGACCAAAACTCAATATTTTTATTATTTAGTAAATCTTAAATAAGATTATGTAGGAGATATCTACAATAAATTACCAGCTGGAACTCAATTATAATTCAACTAAACAAAACTAAACTCAAACTTAATATAGTATCTGAATTGACAATTATACCATCTAACAAGTGGTTAGAATTAATTTTTCCAATATTAGAATAACTTAATTTTTTAAACTAGTTCATCAAAAAATATATATATATATAATTCACAATTCTAAAATCAATACTTCTACTGTATTTTCTTTTTATCAAAAAAAATGTTTTATTACCTTTAACAAATCACCAATAACATTAACTTTTTATTACACTTAACAAATCTATTTGTTAAATCTATTTTGGTTTCCCAATAATAATAATTTGAGACTTTGCCAAAATTCCCAACACGCAACCCGATTATTTGAAGCTCTCCCAAAACCTAAGCAAACATTATTTCTTTTCCCGAGAGTCCCTTTTTGAAGCTTCATAGAAAAAATAAAATTATCCCTTTCCTTGTTGAATCAGACTTCCGAGTCATCTTTGCTTATTCCCAAAGTATACTTACTTTGAGCCTATGGCTTTTTAGTTAAGCGGTTAGCATGATCTTCCTCTTTCAAAATACAAATCCACTTTATTTCATTGTTAATCAGATTAAAAATTATATGTCGATATCAAAGTGTGTGTGTATATATGTAGTTAAATCGTATAAAATAATTTCTTAAAATTTTTGTTTGGAATAGAAAGTTGAAAGTAGATAGTATATACTAAGTTTTTAAAGAAAATTTTATTAGATAATATATATTATTTTAGTATCTAAAGAGATTTTTAAAATCTGTATTTATTTATATATATTAAAAAAATACAAATTTAGACTAATAAAATATATATAGTTAGTCAAAATAAAATTAACATATAGTAATTTTTAATCATAGATCTAATAAATTTTTAGAGATCAAATTTTTGAGATGTAAATTATTTATATACTTAAAATACAATTAGACAAATAAAATTAATATATAGTTATTTTAGTCATAAATCTAACAAATCTCTAGAGATCAAATCTTTTGAGATGTAAATTTCTTTCACAATAAGAAATTTAAAAAATTACTTTTAAATCAATATTTAAAATTCTCACCCGAATGCGGGTGCATTTACGTTACATTAATGAAGGGTCTACGGTGCCAGCATCTGGTCGTGCAAGTGGCAGGATAGCACATCAAACCAAGCTCTCCCGCGAATGAAGATGGATTATAATGAGTACCTGCAGATCAATTGGCATTCGGAATTGAATGACCAGTTTGCTCGAGACACTTCGCCTGAAGTTCCTTTAATGGCTGCCTCGGCTCTCTCTGCTATTATTTACCTCTGGCCTCCCTACAATAGCCTGCCTCGGATTTTGCATCTTTGCAATGCTTCAAAGGTGGCGTTGTATGTCTGGTTCATAACTCGTCACGGGCTCCCTTACACTGGCACCTGCTTTCTTTCGCCCTACTCTTCATCTCCTTCAAGCTGCCCTATTATTTTGACAATGGTGCATCATCGCGGTAGCTGTCGCCAAGGTGGCAGTCGTGGAGGCCGTGGGCGCTCTCAGCCTGCTCCCCCACCTGTTATTCCTCTGGCTTCGGCTTCCCCTCCCTCTGACATTCGCAGGCCTTTTTCGCACAATTCTTTTCAAACCACCCATTTCACGTTTCAAAGCTACCTCAATCAACCTGTTCTCTCAGCTAGCATCACTGTAATTTTTGTGGAGGAAGAAGCTCGGCCCACTGTTTCGGTGAATACCTCAACAATGCAGTCTCAGGAGGAAAGCGCGCAGCAGGGGGAAGACGTTGGCATTGTGTTCAATTGTGGCGAATTGTAGGCTGGAGGAAATGACCCTGATGTCTCCAAGCCTCTAGACGACAACCTACAAGAAGTCCCGGCCTCTGTTCACCCGACGAGTGGTTCTGGTGGCATTCGGCATTTGGCAGCTCTTCTAGGTGGCAGCGGTTTAGCTAATGAGGACACTGTTGATGACTCGTGGATGAGCAATCCATGTCCAGTGGAGGAGGAAGCTCCGGAACATTAAACTGATGCTTGAAGACTCCTGGGCCATGTTTAATTCCCTGTTCCTCTCTTTTGTCTTCAGTTCAATGTGCTATGCCTAGATGGCTTTTGTCAATGTCTTTTTGTATCAGGTCTTTACTTCTGCTGTAGTTTCAGGTCTTTGGTTTTGCAATTTTGCTCATGGCTATCTAGGGAGTTTAGATAGTATGGTCATAGCTCTTCTTCTGTCCTTTTCTGTGGTTTACCAACATGGCCAATTCTCTTTGTATGGCCTTGGGCTTTTGTATCTGGTTAATCCCAACCCTGGGATAGTTTGTATGTACTGCTGGACAGTCTCGGATCTCCTCTGAGGTCTTGACTGCATTTTAATTGTATTTTTACTTTTTATTAATAGAATTAGCCTTTACATAAAAAAAATATATTTAAAATTCTCTTATATAAATTTTATTTTTTTCCTCTTAAAATAATCTTATTAATAAAATAATAATTATTAATATCTAATCACTTCAAAATTTATCAAAATTCCCATATGTAATTTCTACCAATTTAACTTTCTTAAAAATAAATCTGGTTGGTAAAACAATAACATTTTTTTTTATTGATATGTAAGTCTATAGTCCGTATCAATCATACTTTCCCTAATCTAACTGATGTTTAATATGTCGTGATCGTTAATGTTATCAAGCTTATTTTTGTAAAAGGATACCTAAGTGCTCCAAAACGATAACAATTACCATGAAAATCATTTTAAACATGGAAAATAAAGTAAGAGATAATGCCCTTAATGTGTTGTAACTTTCGTTCATGAAAAATGGTTTATCCATAGCATGTAGACCTCGAAAGTATTACTGCCGGTACTGTGACATCAAGATTAAACTAATATCATGTCTTATGGGGAAGCTGCTTTTACTCTAACAGAATCGACTTACCTTTGGCATTGATAAGGTAAAATACATTGTTACAGTAGTGGAAATTTATGTAGAAAGGCATTGGTATCAGGTCTTCAAAAATAACTAATCAGCCAAAGCAATCTAATTATGTCATAATAACCAGCATTTGATATAATTATATATAAATAGAATGACAATAAATAATTATTATAAATGTATAGAAATATTCTAGTTGAGAATTTTTGTTAAACATATGATAGTTGGGAAATTTTGTCAATACATTATTTGCATGGCTTTCTTACTAATTCTACAAATCGAATTAAGGTAAAATTGCTTGTTCACCGTTGTGAATCCTTTAAACTACCATGTTAACATAATAATAAAAGTGGATTTGTAAAATCAAATTACACTAAGGAGCTTGTCGGTTTGAGCTCCCTTCTAGGCCCCTTCCAACGAGGTAATATTACTAATATTTTCTACCTTGGTTAAAGGTATTTTACCAAGATTGATTTGTTTGATAAAAGTATTATTTCTTTTAAATATATAAATTTGATAAAACTAGCCATCGAATATTAAATGTTAAACCATAAATATATAAATATAAATAAGATTAAACGAATTTATAATTAAAAGTATGATTTACATATTTATAATTAATTTATAGTAAATGTATGGAATTAGAGTAGTTTTATATTTGAAAATAAAGGATATTCAAATATCATAAATTTAAAATTTAAAATATAAAAATAAATTGTAAGTGTAATTAATTAACCATTTACTTATAATATATACTAATTCATCATAGACATTAATTCAATTATGATAATAATGCAATACAATGAATTAAGAAATCAACATATATGAAAAATAGTATTTTTTATATTTAAGAGAGAATGTGATAGAATTTTATTTATAAAAGTTTGACATAAATTATATAGTTTATATAGTGTTTTATTGAAAGAAGTTATTTTATCATCTCTATTAGCATTTCTTAGCTTAACAATAAAATAAGAGAGAAAATGGTAATAAAATTTATTAAGTGTTTTACAGAAACTTAAGAATAATCTATCCTCATTAAGTATATGGTCTATGCATATATATAATTAGACTCTATTTCTTAGTGATTTCAACTTCATAAATACTATTCTAATAAACAATACAAAAATTATGCATATTTCCACATGCTCATAGTTGCAATATATATGAAATGCTAATGGTTATGTCCTAATAGTTACTAAATCAACAACAAAAAAATTCAAATTACCCTTAATATGTACTTTTCTATTAAGCACAGTTTAAAGATTAAGTACAATTGAAAGATTAAGTGCACATGTGTAAACAAAATTGATTAAGTTAGAAATTTGTCAAATGCATTGTTGGAAATTATTAAATGCCTATAATTTCACAAAATTAGTCTAAAATCCTATTGATATTCATTACATTTTCCTTATAAAATTACATGAAATTGAAACTTCTTTATAGCAAAGTAATTTAAAAAAGCATAATACAACACTAAATGATAAAATCTATTGACTTATAAAAATGATAAAATCTATTGACTTATTAAAAAAAAAGTTCCTATTGATATTCGTTACATTTTCATTATAAAATTACATGAAAGTGAAACAGCTTTGTAGGAAAGTAATTTAAAAAAAACCCACAATACAATGGTAAATGATAAAATCTACTCGCTTTAAAAAAGGACAAGTTTCTATTGATATTCATTACATCTTCGTTATAAAATTGCAAGAAATTGAAAGAATTTGTAGCAAAATAATTAAATAAAAAAAACCAAAATACAATGGTAAATGATAAAATTTATTGGCTTTAAAAAAAAGACAAGTTATATGCACTTATGGAATGTTGTCTCATGTCAAACTTGACAACAAAAGAGAGACCAACCAAGATTAAGTTAGCTTTAGGAGGATTTAGAGAGTCATATTGTCAATTTGAATAGAATATGACTCTTTTCTTAATAATATTTTTTATTTCTAATTGTTTAACTTTATTCTCAAAATTTTGATATATTAAATTTTTATTCATAACATTTAAAGTTAAATTATATAAATCTATATATTTATAAGTTGTTGTAATAGAAGTGTAACATTTTAATAAAACATAGAAAATTATTAAACATAAAAAGTTAAATGTATAAAAGAA
Source organism: Pinus taeda (assembly GCA_000404065.3). Lineage (NCBI taxonomy): Eukaryota > Viridiplantae > Streptophyta > Pinopsida > Pinales > Pinaceae > Pinus > Pinus taeda. The sequence goes on along the minus strand of APFE030486562.1, from coordinate 144,915 downwards.
ATATATGTAAATTAAAAAAAATAAAAATTATTATATATATGTTTATTAAATTTTATTAATACCTAATATAAATTATATATTTACAATGGTTTTTAATGAATGTTTGATATTTTTTTAAAAATAAAAGTTAAGTAATCTAAAAGAAAACATGTGTATTTAAAAAATATTTTAATATTTTAATTTTGTTTCCTTTATTTTGAATATCATTTATATAGAGATTATCATACACAACACTTAAATATATATATTTTATTATATAATTTAAAACAATAGGGTAAAAATTAATTTTGAATAAAATAAAAGTTAAATGTATAAACAAACATGTGTAAATACAAAAAAATATTAATCTTTAAATTTTGGTTTCATTAATATATATTATATTTATATTATATATATATAAATTATTTATACTATCATTAGATTATATAATTTATTATTTGTAATAATAATAAAAGTGTAATATTTCAATAAAGTAGAAATTATATATATATATTATATAAACTAACTTAAGTAAGAAATCAATTTTCAAATTTAGTTGTATTTTATTATTTTTTAATATTTTTAATAGAAATGTAATATTTATTTTACTACACAGTAAAATTATACAAATTGTATATTTATAACATTTATAGTTGATGTATATATTTCAATAAAATGTAAAATTAAATATACAAGAAATATATGTATTAAAAAATATTTTAATCTTGTGAATATATATATGATGATGATGATGGTGATTAACATCCACTAAGACCAATGCAGTGTATCAAACGTTAAGAAAAAGAAAAAATCTAATTGTAATTCATAAGAATCTTATCTCTATGATATAAAATAAGGGAAAGAAACACACCGAGATCACTATAGTTGCGCTACATGAACAAGTCAATAAGATTGGAAGTGTGACATATGCTAGGGAAATGAGAGCGGATGTAAGGGCCAGACAATCTAAAAGAAAAAGTTTCTCATCCTCCACCCTCTTGGTATCACAAAGCTGACAAATTTTATCATCCCAAGGAGCTATGGGAGTAGACCAACTCCAGGTTTCACTTCAAAGCTCATGAGAATTAGATTCAAAGCTCATGAGAATTAGATTTAAGTGTGACATATGCTAGGGAAATGAGAGCAGATGTAAGGGTCAAACAATATAAAAGAAAGCGTTGCTCATCCTCCACCCTCTTGGTATCACAAAGCTGACAAATGTTATCATCCCAAGGAGCTTTGGGGGTAGATCAACTCCTCGTTTCACTTCAAAGCTCATGAGAATTAGATTTATCATCCTAAGGAGCTTTGGGAGTAGATCAACTCCTCGTTTCACTTCAAAGCTCATGAGAATTAGATTTAAATCTTAACGATGTTTATTTGTTTCTTGAAGATGGTCAAAACAGAAAGATAATTATGGTTCTCAAGAGTGGGGTTGATCACCTACTTATAATATCTAAGCTTCCTTTTACCCTCCAACTCCTTATCATCTCATACCTTATCCTTAAATTTGGAGGTGATAGTATCTTTTACACTATCCTTGCTTCCCAAGATGATTTCCTCATTTATCCTCCAATGGTTGAGCCAAGACTCATCATTGTTATGTCGCCCATGCTTGATACGAAGGTAGGTGTTTTTGATTAAAGTCAAAAGCAATTTTAAGAAGCCTCTTGAATTGAATCTATGCTGTAAAGCTTTTTATTATACATTAGATACTTAAACATAACCATGCTTTCAATAGTGAAAAAGCCAACTTTCAATAAAAAGATAGAATAAAAAATATTTTCCTTCATCTTAATATATATATATATATAAACAATTATAATATTTCAATTTCATATATATATTAATATTATATCTATAAAAAAATTAAAACATTTTTTAATATATATATATATATAATATATCAAACTTAATATCAAATTTAATTCTGAAAGTGTTATTTAGAATTTTGATTAAGCTTTAAAGTTGTGGAACTTGAACACAAACACCAACCATGAACCAGACAGCATAGTGTAATATACATTTATCATATGATATACCTATACTTATAAAATTTTGGTTCGTACAAAAATACAACCTTAGTATAGATATCTTTTATTCTTCCAAAGTTCAATTCTATTTTTAATATTCAAGATATCACTTCAATAAGATGGGAGTAAACTCCTTAACTTGGAATTTAAAAATAAAAAGAAATTGCGATGCATTAACCAATATCAGTATTAAACAAAAAAAATTGTGATTTGTGATGCATGATGGAATATCAGTAAAAGTTATCAAACATAATTTAAAATTAAAAGATATTTCTCAAATCATTACTTTTAAAATAAGAATAATCATCAACAATTATGGGTAAAAGAATTGTTAGTCTTTTTCGATAATTTTTTTACTAAAGACATGTATTGTCCATCTCAATACAGTGCAGATAGGTAATTCTTTGCATGTTTAAACTACGTTCTGATGTATTCTAAAATAGAAACAAAGTATTTCATAAAGATAAAAATAATGTTTGCTAAAATAAAAAAAAACATATATATAATTAAAAATATTATGTAATATTTTTCCCCTTTTTTTCACTTTATTGCCTTACTTGGTGGCCTTGCGCATTTCTTCTACCAAGTGACTTATTTTTAGCTAAGTAATTATGTTGGTATGGTTTCCAAGAATTTATTTTATATTAGTTATCCTCATTCTTTAAGGTTTGTTCCTTCATTCATTGATCGACATCTTCAGTGGTTGAATCTGAACCAGTTTTTATTGTATTTGTAATGGATTATTCTAGCCTAGTATTCATCCATGGCTAGTTTTCTCTCTGAGCCTCCATTAGCCTAGGAAATTGTTTCATTCAAGGCCCTAGTGACCAATGGGACAAGGTTTGAAAAAGAGCCCCCATCTGGTTCATTAAGACAATTGACGAGATCCCAAAGGTAGAATATTTTTCTCTTCAAGCTAGATCACATGCCCTCAAGTTATCTGAGAGGGGTCTAGTGGGTCAGTGGATGGGCTTATGTCCCTATCCCCAACCTATCAGTTTCTGGATCGAAAGAAACTAGAAACTATTAAGCAAAGGAGAAATTGCCTCCTCCTTTTATGGAAAAGGGTTTTTTGTTTTCTTCTTTGAAAGTAAGTCAAATCAAGATATGATCTTATGGAGTGGGCCATATTTCATGGGGGATCAAAGTCTTTATATTGAAAAATGGATTCATAACTTTAACCTTGATTGTTATCCTCCCACATCAGTCTCAATATGGGTTAAACTACTCTTTCTCCCTGTCGATTGCTCAAGAGATCTTACCTTCAAAAGCATTGGTAGTACCCTACATGAACACATTAACTATGTGGAGCCCTGAGAAGGCCTCTTCTCCTGCACTCACATTTGTGTGGAAGTAGATATAGATAAGTGTGTCCCTGCTACAATCAATCTTTGTCTTGAAAAGTTGTCCAAAATTGAGGAAGTTCATTATCACCAACTCCCATTCAAATGTAAAATCTACCATTATTATGGGAAATTTGTTAGAAATCACCCCAAGAATCCCAATGACCAGGAAAATAAGGGATATTCGAGAGAAAAATGGCAACCGGTAAAGAAGAGATCTCGATCCAATACAAAACAACCTCCTCCCAAGAACCAAAAGGAGGAAGAAAGCAAGAAAGGCAAAGGAACCACTTCCACAAAAAATTAATTAATTATAATGGGGAAGGGGCAAGAAAATATACGAATCCCAAAGATGATGGGAATAGTTTGGAAGCTCTATTAATTGAATAATACAAAGGGGAAATCCCACAAAATCCCCTCCCGACTTAGACTGACAACTTGAGAAAACTCGCCATCGTGAGTCAGTCATACGATCAATCGAAAAATATAGACCTATTGTAGACAAACACACCAACCAAGAGGACCTCTCAAAAGGAGAAGAGGATTTTATCTCACTAAGAGAAATCACCTCCAATTTAGTGTTTGTAAGCTCTACAGATTAAAATTTTGAAGTAGAGAAACAAAATAGTCTGAGCACCATTCATGCAAATTAAGAAGGATGATTGATACTATGTGATTTATTTCACTATTTTCAATCCCACTTCTTCACCCCTTTGAGCATCACCTGATGCAATGAGTGCTAAGTGGACTATTTAGAAATGATGACAAATTAGTTAGTTACAACTACCTCTCATGGAAATGGTCATAGATGAATGACTTACTTAACACAGTTGAATCCCAAAAAATGATATCTAATATAATGCACTGCGAAAATCCCAAATGCTTAAAGTAATAAAGAATTTCAAATTGAAAATATTGAAACTGAAAAGGAGATAAGCCATTAATCCACCATTCATTGATAGGTAGAAGAAATGGGTAAGAAAGGAAGAAATAAAGGCACTAGTGTTTCCGCCCAAAGTGGAAAACCCATTCCAAAAGTAAGTAAGGGTCATTGTCCTTTGAAATAGTAGAGGCATCGAGTCTGAAAAATAGATGGCGGAAGTCAAATCTCTCATTAAAAATGAAAAGCGTTTAGTGGACCTACTCTAGGAGATGAATATTGGCATGCATGAGATCCTCTAAAGGCATCACGAGTTTCGTAACGATAATGATATCTCTTTTTTCAGCTCCAAAGGAGATTTAGGTGAATTGTGCACTCAATGGGATCCTTATCAACTCAAGTTTATAAACTCTCTTAAGACAATGCACTGAATAACCACTCCCTTCCAAAAAATTTTCACTAACAATGTATGTATGTGTGTATATATGTGTGTGTGTGTGTGTGTGTGCCTATTAATTTCAGATAAAAACATGAAACATGAATGTTCGAACTCCCTTAAGGGTCTTAAGGACATTGAATTTTATACAAATTCTATCTTTGGAGGGGACTTCAACACCCCTCTTAAAAATAGGGAGAAAAAAGGGAGCACCCTAACCAAATACCCCTTCTAAGAGCACATGGAGGACTTCATCGACCACCTCCAATTAATGGATATCAAACATTCATGTCTTCTCTATACTTTGAACAATAAAAGATCTTGTCTGGGCCATATAGCTGCAAGACTAGACTATTTCCTATCCTAGGATGCCTTCTTAGCCCTGAAGCTTATCCTCCATTCCCTTATTATTTAGTGGAATGGATCATATCATTTCCACATTAAGGTAGAACTATCCCCTCCTTTTGATTATCACATGATCCCTTTTAGATACTCCTCTCTTTGGATCCAGTTCTTAAACCTTCACGACTTAGTTGCAACATCATGGAACCCATGTGTAGAGGGATGTCTGATCTCGATCTAGGAGAAAAAGCTTAAAAAACTCAAAGTGAGCATCAAATCCTTGTTAGATGGCTCCAAGGCTAATCACTAAGCATCTACAGAGGAGATGGAGCTTAAATTTGTGCAAATCCAAGCTTCTATAGAAAATGACTTAGTTACAAATTAAATGTTGCTCCATGAAAATGAATCATTTGCGAAGTACCTCTCTTTATGAATAGAGGAAGAAGAGTATTAGAGGTCAAACTATTATGGAATATGGTTCCAAACAAGAAATAGGAACATCAAATTCTTTGATAAGAAATAAAAAAATTGGTAAAGAAAAATAATATTTGAGAAAATATCGTGCAGGGAGTTAAAAAATAAAATTTCCCAAAAATCAAATAACAAACCACAACGTATTCTAACAATATGTATATCCAAAAATATCCCCTATAAAAGGAGGTTAAATATTATATTATAAATCAGACCCCAACGCCAATATCTGAAGACATGAAACTCCATTTCACTACTCAATGCACATATGAAGAAATAAGTAAGGTGGTATTTTCCCTCAATCCAGATAAAGCCCCTAGGCAAGATGGATTTCTAGCTCACTTCTATCAACACTTCTAGAATATTATTAAGTGATACCTTTAAAAAATCATGAGAGACTCGTTGAAACTAAACTTCATAGGAGGGAGAATTAATTGATCATCCTGGATTTAATCCAAATGGAAACTAACCTCTCTTCTTTCACTAGATTCCTCCCTATCTCTCATTGCAATGTCTCATATAAAATCATATCCAATATTTTTGTGAAAATACTAAAAAGAATCCCCCTTTAATTCATCTTAGGAAACCAAGGAGGATTTGTAGCTGGGAGAGAAATCATTGACAATATTATGTAGGAAAAAGAGGTTATAGGATAGAGTAAGACAAGGGGTGGTTAAGGAATTATTCTACATATCGATATGGATAATGATTTAAACAGAATGAAACATAATTTTTTATTCAATGCCATGAGTGATACAAGTGGATATTGGTGGCCACCTACCTATTCCACTTGGACACCCATCACTCTCTCTTTCCATTTTTAATTTTCCTTAATTGTAGCACCATTTACTATTTGTGGAAATTTTTTGGGTCGTGAACTTCCAAAGCCATTTTGAGGCCCTAAACGGTGTTTTTTAGGAAACTTGGAAAACATAAATATTTGGTTGATGGTTTTATTCTAAAGTTTTATTCCTCGGATAGATATTTATGAGGCATTGTGCACAACAAATGGAGATTGTATGTCAGTGTTACAATCCCAGGAAGTTGATGTACGAATTTACCCAAGCAGGGCCCATAGTTTTGGTGCTTCATCATCCCCTTAGCTAGTTCAATTTCCTTTTTGTTTGTAAGCATATTTCAATGTTTGACATTAATGAAATGAAGTGTTATTTCTACTACATCTATGTATTTATGGTTATATCAATATTTTTTCTGTGTCTGTGTTTAAGTTCGGATCACTGGTATTAGAGTGGTATGCTCTTTCTTTGTTTTACTTTGCATGTCCCTAACGAGGTCAAGATATACAGAGTTAGGGCTCGAACTGGTCGAATGTTTATAAGAACAACCTCACAAATCCCAATAGGTTCCCATTGCAAAAGAGAAGAAAGACAACAGGGCAAGAGATCCTTTCAAAATATTGCATGATGAAGCCCTCAAGTGATAGAGGAATGCGATGATGGATGACTTTGCCTAGATCCTTTAGTGGCTACCTAAAGGTGACACATCATCTTCCAATGGCTACTCTAGAAGCGCCACACCCTTTAAGGTACAAGTTTACTTTGACATCCCCTTATTTAAATTTCAGATAGATGCAGATGTCATAGATAAATGGTTATGTCTACTAGGAGGGTATTTTTCTGTGCATGATTATTTTAGCTGTGAAAATGTTACTTTCTAAGTTCTTGGAGCCACTCCCCATGTCAAGGACTGGTGGGAGACCTACCGTGAGAAGAATGAGGAAAGTACACACTCACTATTTTCAGTCGAACCCACTTGGAATTCATTTTAGGATGCCATCAAGGAGGAGTGCTACCCTTTCAGGAGCTATGAGGATAAATACATAAAGTGGACCACACTATAGCATTGAAGGGACCAGGACGTTTCGTAGGCTACCAGTGTTTTTCATACCCTTCCCACAAAGTTGGGTATCAAGGATTATGAGCGAAATTTGGTACTCAAGTACCACGACTACCTACACATGAACATCTAGGATTGGATAGGGTTCCTGTATATCTCCTTGTTCGGCATGACGTATCGATACACTGTGAAGATTGAGCAGAAGTTTAAATAGAAGAAGTGAGACTTTGGATCTGCTAATGTGAAGCAAGGGAAAGGTGCCCCCAAATTGTAGATCAAAGAATAATGCCAAGGTGGGGTGACCCAGGAAAACCCATCAAAGTTGCAAGCAAAGAAAAACAACAGAAAGGAAAAGAAGGACATAGGAAAATGGTGTTATTTTCATAATAGCTCCACTCATAACATGAGTGAGTGTCGGGCCAAGCAGTCACTAGTGGCCGAACTGAAGGCTTCCGAATCGAACGCATATTCCAACTCTAAGTCAGAACCCGACAAGGGGAATGACAAAGGGAAGAATATCATTGATGCGGAGCCAAGTGCCAATGTGGCCATAACCACGGTCCAAATGCATGAGTTTGAAGATCCACAGGAGAGGGAATGCCTCTTCCACTTAGAAATATGGGTGAAGGGTTCTCTGATGTAGTTCATTTTTGACAACGAGAGCCAAAAGAACCTCATTTTAGTAGAGGTCATGAATCGGTTGGGCCTACAAACTACAACATATCTGCAGCCATACACCATCAGGTGGCTTCACCAAGGATGACATCTCCACATCAGCCAACAATGTCGTCTTCCCTATAAAATCAATCCCTTCATGGATGAGGTACTGTGTGATGTTGCCTCTCTTAAATTTTTTGATATATTATTAGGAAAACCATATTTTCGGAAGTGACATGTTGTATATGAGTCTAGATCTTGCTCTGTGATTCTTACTTTGGGCAATAAGTTGTACAGGATACAGGAGGTAGCCCCACCTACTGCCATCTCTTTGATCACTGCAAAGAAATGCAGTAAGATCATTTCACATAATAGGAAATTTATTTTCCTTATGATTTTCCCTAAGGGAAAGAAGAATATTGTGGCCACGGCTTCCAGATAGGGTTGCTCCACACAACAACAATAGATGGACAAGGTTGTGGAGGAGTACAGGGATTTTTTCTCCTCATCTGTGGGAGTGCCTTTACACTGTCAGGCCAAGCACTCCACCAATATGACCCTGGGCATGCCACTACACATTGGACCGATCTATCCACACTCTTTTCTAGAGAATGATGAGATCAAGAGGTCAATCCAGAAGTTGTTATAGAAAGGGAACATCAGGCCAGGCTCATCACCTTATGGGAGGTCAATTGTAATGGTACAAAACAAGGATGGGATATGGAGACTCTGTAATGACTATCAACCATTGAAGAAGATCACTATACAAAATAGGTACCCAATCCCATGGATTGATGATCTTTTGGACTAGTTCAAGGGGGATAAATATTTCTGCAAGCTCGATTTGATGTCCGATTATAACTAGGTGCGTATCAAACCCTCCAATGTGTGGAAGACTACCTTCAAATCCAAGGAGGGCCTTTTTGAATGGTTGTTCATGCCTTTCGGGTTTACAAATTCCCCGACAACCGTCATGATATTGATGGACGACATCTTTCGAACCTTAGCTAATGAATTCGCGGCGGTGTATCTAGATGACATATTGATCTTCATCAAGCGTTGTGAAGAGCACCTCACCATATTCAACAGGTCATCCAAACCCTACGAAAACACAAGCTATGTGCTAATTTGGAGAAATACACTTTCGGTATGACCCAGAATCTAGGGTACATCATCAATGAGCATGGTGTGCATGTGGACCCAGCCAAGATACAAGTCATTCGGGATTATCCAGCCCCAATCAATCTAACAGATCTCTGCAACTTTCTGGGTCTTGCCAATTTCTACTACAGGTTCATGTTGGGGTTCTCTCATATCACTTGGACTTTAAGTAAAGTCACCAAGGGCAGAGTGAATGAAAAGTTCTTTTGGACTGAAACCCAATAGAAGGAGTTTTTCGAGTTGAAACATCTCCTCTTCTCTGCACCATTACTCACCTTACTAGACCTGCAACAACCATTTTAGATTGAGACAGATGCCTCTAAATATGCTATTGGTGCAATTCTTACTTAGTAGGGGCATCTAGTGGCTTACCATAATAAGAAACTTTTAGACACAATACAAAATATCACACCTATGATAAGGAAATGCTTCCGATTATGTAGGCATGTCATCAATGGAAGAATTACATTATAGGAAATGAAACAGTCATCCAACAGAACATCGACCCTTGTAGTTCATACAGACTCAAGGGAAGCTGTAGAACAATCACCATCAGAAATGGTCTACATACCTACAACAGTTCCATTTCAAGGTTAACTATACAAAGGGAAACACCAATAATATTTTAGGTTGCCTCAGTCGACCACCAGTCATGGAGCTAATCACTATGCTCAAATCCTATGGCAACGAGACTTTGCGGTGTCTACATATTTACAAGAGCGATCATGAATTCAATAACACATACTAGACACTCCTAGAAGGTAAGCAAGTTCCAAATTTTCAACTCTAGGATTCACTATTATGCCACCTGGGACACATCTTTGTTCCTTCAAGTGAGTATGCTAAGATGATTTGGGAGGTGCACTATAGTTGAGTCGCTAGATATTTCAGAGTAGAGAAAATAGTGGCAGTACTGTAGAAGTATTTTTATTGACTGAACCTTTGTGAGGATGTTGGGAAGTACATTTGATCCTGCACTTCCTACGCCATTTCAAAATCCACTATCAATAACCAAGGTCTATATACCCCTTTTCCTACTCCTAGTCAACCTTGGGAATCCATCTCCATGGATTAGATGTCGGGCCTTCCTTCTACTAAGCAAGGCAATGGCTGCATTTTTATGGTCATCAACAGACTATCTAAGATGGCCATTATAGCGGCCTACAAGAAGAATATCATAGGAGAGGCCACTCCTGAGCTCTTCTTTGAGAAATTTTGGTTACACTTTGGGATCCCACAGTCCATTATCTCATATCGAGATAATATATTCTTAAGTACAGTTTGGTTGAGTCTCTAGTTGATGCTAGTTACCAAACATACTAAGTCCACGAATTTCCACCCCAAAACTGATGACCAAATAGAGGTCGTCAATAGGATGATTGTACACATTTTGCACATGTAAAAATCAAATCATCCACACATCTGGGACGAAAGCATCCCCTATGTCCAAAAAAACTACAATAAAGCTCTCCATAGTTCAATAAGCCACAAGCCCTTTTAGGTAGGGTAGGGTTTTGAGCCATTATGTCCCATTGATGTGGCCATACAATTTGCAGCCACTTATGTAGATTCAGTTCACGTCTAGTCCAAAGTCGATTGGGCTAACAATTTCATTGAGCACATTCAACAAATATTCTATAAATTCCATGATATACTGCACAAAGCCAATGCTAAGTACAAACAACGCCATCTTCAACATTGTGTTCCTCGTAAGTTCCAGGTGGATGACAAAGTTTGGCTACATTTGCAGAAGGAGCGCCTCACTGAACAAAAAGCTTCCCTTGCTTTGATATGAGACATACATAATCACAAGGTTGTACAGGACAATACCTTCAAGCTCAACATTCCACTTTTCCTTGGTCTGCACTTAGTGTTCAATGTTGACCATCTTTTCCATAATTTCACCATTGTTGGAAACATCTAACATTGTAGAACAACTCACACCAACAAAGCTAAACCCAGACTACATGAAACATACTATAACTAATTGAATCATGGACACACAGACTGGGAGCACTCGCCAATAGAATATCCAACTATATCAGGTTCTCAAAGCTCGCCAACTTTTGCAGCAAGGCAAGTGGCTCACCAAGGACCAAATTCAACAGAAGTATCCCCATCTCATGGAGGCACTCAGCTCAATGCAGACCATTTCTTCCTAAGGTGGGAGGACTGATCCAGGTGGATATTGGTGGCCACCCACCTATTCCACTTGGGCTCCCACCACTATATCTTTCAGTTTTCCAATTTCCTTAATAGTAGCACATTACACTATTTTTGGAAGTTTTTCAGATCCTGAATTTCCAGAGCCATTATGAGGCCCTAAATGACATTTTTTAGGAAAGATTGGAAGATATGAATGTTTAACAGATTTTTTCATTATAAATTTGTATTTCTTGGATATATTTTTTTAATGAGGAATTATGCATGTCAAATGGAGATTGTGTTAGGTCCCTATAATACTAGTGATTACCCCATTACTATTGTAGTTTTACCCCTTATTAATATTGTTTTGCCCCTATTATCCCCATATTATTATTACTTTGCCCCATAGAATCCCTCTATTGTTATTTTTGTGGCTTTATATTATTATTTTTAGGTCGGCTGGGTTATATTGTGACTCCTTAGACTCCTATATATAGAAAGGAGGTTTTGTCATTTGAATCATCCAAGAATTATTCATTTATGTAATGTAAAGGAGGTTTCCCCCTCGAAGAGGCTGAATTCTAAGGCGTTGATCTATATTTTCTATCTTTTCTTGAGCTGGTTTCATAACATTTGGTATCAAAGCTTTGGATTCTAGGGTTTCACTGCTCCAAACCAGTCATCGTGGCATTTTCGCTATAACTTATTTTTGCGACGTTTCAAAAGATTTAAAAAAAAACCCATTTCAGAAGAAATCGCGCTGAATCTCGAGTACGAATTTCAAAGCTATTCACACTATATTTGCAGAGATATGATCTGAGGAAGTTGGTCTTCTTGTAGACTCTTGAATTTCATTCCAAACAGGTGACCTCGGGAAAATTGTCATAACTTTCTCTCTGAGCATCTAATTGAAATTTCATAAGAAGGTACAGAAAGAGGACGGACTATAGTTTCTTGTATACTTTTTTCAGAGCCAAAGGTTGAAATAGTGACTCATGACACGTCATACAAGTTTGCTCTACTGAACTAGTCTATAATCAGGTCACTGTGGGAGATTTTGCATAACTCTTCCTTGGAGAATCCAATTTGGATCAGATTGGTGGCATTCAAAAGAGGACATAGAGGGTTACTGTAGCTCACAATTTCAAAACTGGATGATTTGAAAGTTTAGAGATACATCAGAGGCAATATCGAGCTCCTACAAAGTGAAAAAAGGTGTGTAGATTCTTTTAAATTTTTGCTTAAGATTGGTTTGAAAATTTATTTTGAAGGAATTCAAAGGGCATAGTAGAACATTATTATCGGTAATGGATGCCCCGAGGAAAGAAAATGCAAAAACCTAGTAAGGAACCTGAAAGCCCTAGCATGACTCATGAAGAAGAGGAAGAAATGCTACATGATATATCAAAATTACAAGAACAAGCGCAACACATTTCACACTCACAAAAGCTAACAGAAGCTAAGATAAATGGCATGGAATCTAAGATAAAGGGTGTGGAAGCTAAGATGAATGGCATGGAAGCTAAGATGGATGATTGGAATATAGGTTTGAAGACAGACATGGAAGAATTGAAGATAAATATGAATAGGTTGCTACAAGAAATGGTCACTAATGGTGAAAGGGTAGTAAAGGAAACTCATGATGAAAACAAAAGAAATGTTAATCATGATTCCATAGACTCTAATGTTGGACCGAAGAACCCACCATAATTCCAAAAAGTGGATATGAGGGAAGGCTTTGAGGTAGGATCCCACAACATGGATATTCATGATGGAGGAAATTTTCGAATCTCAATAATGTGAAAAACAACAGAAAAGGTACCATATTCAACTTATATCAGAAACAAATCAGTTGCTATGGTATTTCAATGGCTTTGCTCTTCATAAACAATTTTCTCTCTTGGGTAATTTTTGCGGAAGAATTGACAGCACATTACGAGGATACAAAAAAGAAACACTTTTTTTAGCCAATTGATAAGTCTCAAACAAAAGGGTTCAATAATGGAGCACATTGAGGAGTTCCAAAAATTGAACATAAGGGTAAAAAATATTCCAGAGGAGCATAGGATTGATGTGTTCATAGGGACTTTAAAGGATAATATCCAACATGATGTTCGCCTTTGGGAACCTGATTCATTAGAGAAGGCATTCAGGTTAGCAAGAAAAATGGAAAGCAAAATTATGGAAACCAAGAAGCATACCACTCACAACTAAAAAGATGGAAGTGTTGTCCCTAGTCTTCCACAACCTATAAGGTTGACACCACAACAATTGGAAGAAAAAAGAGCAAAAGGGCTTTGTTACAGTGGCGATAAAAAATACACTAAAGGTCATAAGTGTGCTAAGAAGAAATTATTCTACATAGATTGTGAAGAGGAAGAAGAAAAGGAGAAAGAAAGGTCAAAAGAAGAGAATACAGTCCAGGAACAAAGCCTAGATGAAGAAAAAATGAATCTGACCATATCCTGTAATGCACTGGTGGAAATTACCACTCCTCAAACCATCAAGATAGAAGGAAAAATCAAGAAGAAAAAGGTAATAGTGTTGATTGATTCAGGAAGCACCCACAATTTTATTCATTGTAAGGTAGCAAAAGAATTTAATTGCTACCTATATCCAGCACCAGAGTGTGAAGTGATGATTGCAAATGGATGAATGATAAATTGCTCTGGAAAGTGCCATAATATCAAGCTATCCATGGGAGAGTATGTATTGACTAGCCCAATGCTTTCCATTCCGATGGGAGGTGCTGATGTTGTATTAGGAGTTTAATGGCTACAATCCTTGGGTACAATAACTTTTAATTTTCAAGAACTTTTCATGAAATTTTTTGTGGAAGGAAAGGAAGTGGAATTGAGGGGTATTATAGGGAAGCTGGGAAAGATAATTAGCTCTAATGGTATGACAAAGCTTCTAAAAAAGGAAAAAATAGGTTTAATTGCACAATTATGTTCACTAGATGTTCCCATATTGGAATCATCTATTTCTCCAGATCTCCAAAAAGTCTTGGACAATCATTCCAAGGTATTTGAGACTCCCAAAGGTCTCCCACCTATTCATGATGATGATCATGCTATTCATCTTATTCCAGGAAGTGTTCCTCCAAACATCAAGCCGTACAGATATCCCTATGCCCAAAACAGTGAAATTGAGCATATGGTTGCAGAAATGCTAGAGGATGGTATAATTCAACCGAGTCAAAGTTCTTTCTCTGCTCCAGTAGTATTGGTGCACAAGAAGGATGGATTATGGCGCATGTTTCTGGATTATAGGGAGCTCAACAAGCTCACTATTAAAGATAAGTTTCCCATTCCTGTCATTGATGAATTACTGGAT
>APFE030486562.1:80906-128202 GCA_000404065.3 Pinus taeda | reverse complement strand
GCTGAATGGTGGTATAACACTTCCTTCCATACAACAACAAAAATGACCCCATTTATGGCACTTTATGGGTATCAGCCACCATCCATCACGTCATATTTAAGAGAAAATTCTAAGTTTCAAGTAGTGGAACATCACATCGAACATCAACAACAAGTCCTCCAACTCTTAAAGGATAACCTCGTGTTGGCACAAAATAGAATGAAACAACAGGCAGATCAACACTCAAGTGAAAGAAGTTTTGATGTAGGTGATTGGGTATTCCTACGGGTACAACCATATAAACAAATGTTCCTCAAGAAAGATAAGAAGGATAATAAATTATCACCGAAGTATTATTGTCCATACAAGGTGTTGCAAAAAATTGGTACTATGGCATAAAAATTGGAGCTTCCTGCAGCTTCTCGATTGCACCCAGTTTTCCACGTTTCATGTTTAAAGAAGGTTATAGGCGACAATCTCCCAGTTCAAACAATATTGGCAGAACTTGATGAGGAAGGAAATTATATTGGAACCAGAAGTAGTCACAGAAATAAGAACTCGAGAGCTACGAAATCGATCAATTTCAAAGCATCTTATCAAGTGGAAGAACTTATCCACTGAACATTCCACATGGGAGGATGAGAATTTTATATAGAAGCATCCAGAACTTCTCAAGCGTTGAGGACAACACTTTTTTGAAGGAGAGGGGCATGTTTTGTCCCTATAATACTAGTGATTACCCCATTACTATTGTAGTTGTACCCCTTATTAATATTGTTGTGCCTCTATTATCCCCATATTGTTATTACTGTGCCCCATAGAATCCCTCTATTGTTATTTTTGTAGCTTTATATTATTATTGTTAGGTTGGATGGGTTATATTATGACTCCTTAGACTCCTATATATAGAAAGGAGGTTTTGTCATTTGAATCATCCAAGAATTATTCATTTATGTAATGTAAAGGAGGTTGCCCCCTCGAAGACACTGAATTATAAGGCTTTGATCTATGTTTTCTATCTTTTCTTGAGTTGGTTTCATAACAGATTGCGTGTCAAAGTTGCGATGTGAGGAAGTTGATGTACCAAATTACCCAAACGAGGCCCGTAGTTTTGGCGCTTCATCTCTTAGGGTTAGGTTTTTGGATGTTTAAGGATTTCCATTGTTTCTCAGTAATAAATAGGCCTTTGAGCCTCATTGTAACACAGTTCAGTTTTTGAGATTAATGAAATAAAGTTTTATTATTGTTGCATCTATGTGTTCATGGTTATATATGTAATTTGTTGTGCTCCTGTTTAAGTTTGGATCAATCAGAAAAATACGATTTGACTCCAAGTTCATTGTAACATCCTTGGTTAAAAATAAAAGTAAAAATATATATGACCACGGTCATGGGACATGTACTCAAAGTTGAATGGTGAGAAAAACATCATAGTGGGTGTCACTTCAGTTTATTATGGATAAGGAAATTGGAAAAGGCAATGGCAAAGGTTTTAAAAGGAAAAGAAGGAATTTTTGCACATTTATTTATGAAAATAATGCAAATGATAAGAAAAGGAAGGTGAAAGGTCAGAGGTTGCATGTGAGGAGGAATATGAAGGAAAATTATGGAAACTAAAGAAATTATATGCCTGGTTGATTAAAAAAAAATAGGAGGATCAATGGGCAAGCTTGGTCTATGTAACCTTTTGCCAATTCATCTTTGGAGTTCTCATTATATTCTCTCTCTCTCTCATATTGTTCAACACTTAGAGTTGTATTGGAGAACACTTGGAGAGTGTCGCATACTTGGATTCTTGGAGAAAAAATGACAAGGAAGAGCAGGAAATAACAAGAGGACATCTACATCACCAACTACAACCAATTTTTCTTGTAGGTATTGAGTTGCATGTATTTTTTCCTCACTAGTATTGGAATGCATGGCATATTCATGTGGTTTATTGGTCATGATCTATCATTAGCATGGAGGATTTCCTGGATTGACAATAGATTTTCCTAGCCTTTCCATTTCCAAGATAACCATGGTGTTGTGGGTTCATTTATTTGTTTTTTTGGTTGGTTCTAATGTTTCCTTTAGCTTGGGTTGAGTTACTAGTTCCTGGACTCCCTGGTTGGACAAACTCTCTAGAAGCCCTGTAAAAACCTGGGTTCAGTTACTAATTATAGAAGCTTTGGTTGGAAAAACTCTATGGATGCCCTTGGTGGGTTGAGCTACTAGACATGGAAACCCTGGTCAGACAAACACTTTGGAAGCCTGACAACAGTTGTGGGTTGAGTTACTAGAACTCGAAGCCTTGGAGGGAGCAAACGCTCTGGAGCCATCAAAGTCTTGAGTAGAAACCAATCTAGTGATGGTTTTTTATGTTCGACGATGAGGTGGAACTAATGTTTGATGGGTTGAGGTGTTTGGCTTGTAGAATCCCTAGTTCGATTTTGATGGATTGTTCCATGGGATACCACATTCATGCTTGGAATATGGCACACGGGTGACTAGCTGAAGAGATATTTGGCTCAAACATGTATATGGTCGGGTGGTATGTGGAAGTCCCAAAATTGGTTTCATTTTTATTATGGAAATAAAATCTCTTTCCTATGGTATTGATTGGTAAATATGATTATTGTTATGTGGCTTATATGATTTTTCTATTCTTAGCATCTCTAATGTTTATATGTTAGTTATTAATGAGTTTTATGGCTATCATCATGTTTTGCTCATATCATGTTTTTACTTGTAAACGAATAAACAATGTATCTATGGCCTAATAGATGAAATTGCAACTAATGTGTTCAGGCATCAATTATTCTTAGTGACTCTCAGATAAGTATGAGACCCCTATGCTCAGTTTTGTGGTTAAGAGATGTACCTTTCATGTTTGTGACATCTTTGATGAAATGTATGTCATAGCTAATAGGGGTCCAATATAGTCCTTGTTGATATTTATTAAAATGTATCTTTGTTCCACTGTGACATTTCATTTTTGAGCTTGTCATTGAGTTTTGGGCAGTGACTTGGGCTCTACGCCTCAAAAAGTGGCATAAATCCTAATGTAATGGGAATAACAGTGGGGGAAAATCCCTAGAAGCTCCCTTTCCCTTGTTGTGGGAGCTTATGGAACCTCCCAGACGCACCCTTGTCCATATCAAGGGAGTTTCCAGGGGTTTAATGTACAAAAACTTCAGTTGGTCTCAGGGCTGGTTACCTGAGTGGTTAGGATGGCTCCTGGGAGTTCTATTACTGGTGTGGAAGGTCTATGCGATGTTTTCTGCTGGTACCACTTCCTTAACTGACACATAGAGAGTCGAATTATATCATAGTAATATGTTGTCACGTATTTACCCTGGTTGACCTATTACTTTGGTAGATGTGGAAGGAGGGTGTTACAGAGTGGTATCAGAGTGGGTTCCATTATCTTTGGGGAATGTCCAGTTTTTGTTCTATTTAGGTGGTTCCTAGTTTTTGTTGTCCTTGTGTGATATCTGATACCACAAAGTGGTATGAGAGCATGACTCAACCCTCATACTAGATGGGTGAAATGTATTTGTCATTCATGCGTGTAGGTTGTATATATGCTTGTTGTGTATGCATGGTGGTGGTCATTGTCGTTGTTGTGTCTCCATGTGGAAGTTGATGATGTTGTTGTTGGTATGCGTTAGTCATGAATGCATGTCAGTTGTATATGCATTTGCCATGCATGTCAGTGTCTATATGTTGTTATGCATGGATTGTCATGGTTATAGTTATGCATGTATGGTAGGTTAGACATGCCTTGTGAGGTAATTGTACGCAATTAGGTCATAATGATTTTATTGGTATGTTTTGAAGCTAATGATCTGGTTGAGATAAAGTAGGAGATATAGACCATCAAAGTGAAGTTGTAGCATTGGACCTCAAGGCAAGAGCACGTCGTCATACAGGTTTGTATGTTGGTTACGTAGTTATGTAGGTTAAGGATTGTTATATGCCTTATGCTTATGTGTATAACTTTATTTCTATTGAGGTTATGGTTACATACATGATAGATGGTAGTTGATTAGTGTAGTCATATGTACATGTGTCGGATAGTCATGAAGGATAGTAAACTATTGTTATATGCATTGTGGTCATACGCTTGATGATTATGGTCATTGTAGCTGAGCTCTTGATGTTATTACATTTTGTGCTAATTTGGATTGACCTATGCAGATGATCATGGTTATGACATTCAGGTATGAGTTAATATATTGTGATATTATGTCATACTAATATAGAATGAATATTTATATGTGACTGTTATGCATGAACGTTTTTTTTATGGCTTTATCATGTCAACATGTTAGCTAGTGACTATTATGGATAACATGACCTTATTTATGTTTGAGTTGATATGTCATGAAGTTATATCCCGCTAATCTGGATTGATATTGAAAACAAGATAGCGTTCCCTGAGGTACATTAAGATATGGTTGGATTATGTCATCTACTTCGTGCTTGAGTGCTCGGTGTCTATTATGTCATCTAGTTGATTTATTAAACATGGTATTTTTGCAAGTTGGTTGAATTTTCGATGAATTTCATAATATGAGTATGTGTTCAAATGATCTTGTTTTAAGATGATTGTACTAACACATATGTGTTGAGACAGTTGATATGTACTTGAGTGTAAGAAGGTGATAGTTGTAGCATTATGTCTAATGATTATGAGTTGATTATGGATTGATACATGATTGTTAGTGTTAGTAAAGGTTGATTTCGAATTACTAGATATGTTTCCTTGATCCTTTGAACATGTGGTCGCTATGTGTGAGTAGTTGTAGGAAAAATGTTTGGTGGAACAAGGAAAGGTAATTGGCGTATTGGTATGTTTATTTATGCACTGAAAATTATTTTTTTATGGTGATATGATGTAGGGGATTAGATAGGAGTCATATTTCCTTGAAATATTGAAGAATGCTTGGGTTGATCTTTCCCTTGGAAGCATTCGAAACACATGGGGATTGAGTCGTGGTGTTTATTTCTAGTATTCCACATTTGGTATTTTGTGATTTTTTACACTTGATTTTTGGTCATGATTGTGTCTAGTACATGATCATGCCACCTTTTTTCTGGGGTCATACTGTATCGATTTTCATGGTTTCTTCTTGCTTCTTTTTTTTTCATTGTATGTTTTGAGTCTTGGGAATTAGTTGGGAAAGAGGAAAGTTAATGGATCTCGCAAAGAACCTGAATAAAACCAATTAGGTAATATGAGACTCAAATGAAGCTCAATGCATGAGTAAAGGGAGGTTGAAGGAAATAATATGAAAACTAGTTGGATTGGTTTGGTCCATTGGGATAATGGACGATGGAAGGACACTCATGAGAAAGGTGACAAGAAAGTTAAAGTAAATAGGCTTAAGTTAACAAATGGCTTCGCTATCTTGGTAACCATTGTTCTCCATCTTGTGCATGTTGTACATGTTGTGGATGAATAAACGAAGTTCTATTAACTTTGACCTTTAGATCTAGTAATTATGCTTTTATCATGATTTCTTTATGCTAATGTTTATATGCATATATATAATTATGTGCATTGTTATCTAACATGGTCATCAGGGATTTTGATTATTTTATGTTGATGTTTATATGTATTAATGTATGTATGTTGTTTTCTGAGAAGGTCACCAAGGATCATTCTTGTGGAGGAATGATTGCTTATGCAAGTGAATGGCATGAAGAAGTTCCTAGTTTATGAGGAATCAAGTGGGAAGAGTAATCATGACAAATATATGAATTCAATATCATGTGGTTATGAATTGATATTGTAATGTTGTATTATGACTATGTTTATGTTATGACAGGTAACTCTAAGAGATACATCAATAGAATGAAAACAGCGTGATCCGCGGCATGCTAGGATAAACATGGATGGAAGAGAGACACTCGAAGCAATGTCGTTTAGTAGAGGTACCTAGTATGGTTTTGGATGTGCAATACTATTTTTGTGCATATATCATGCATGTTTTATCTTATTTCGTGATTGTACCTATGGTGATGTGTAATGTCATATATATAGTATTGGGTACACACGATGTTGTATGTCTGTTGTATATATGGTGTTGTGTGTATATTACATATGCAAGCTAGGTATAGATGATGCGATGTAAAAGTTAGATATGCAATGTTGTGTACATATCGTATTATGTGCATGTTGGATATGTGGTGTTGTGTACATAGGGTGCTATATACATTTTGTAAATGTATTGTTATATACATATGGTGTTATGCATGTTGTACATGACGTGCTATGTATATATGGTGTTGTGTGCATGATTGTACATGTGGTGCTGTGTGCATATGATGTTGTGTACATGTCATGCATGTGGTGTTGTGTAAATGTGGTACTATCAACATGTTCTAAAGGCGGTGTGATGTACATGTGGCATTGTGTACATGTTGTATAGTTGGTGTCGTGTACATGAGATGTTGTGCACACATTGTGCAAGTGGTGTTGTGTATAGGTGGTACTATGTACATGTTGTAGATATGGTATTGGTGTACATGTTGTACATATGGTATTGGTGTACATGTTATATTGTGTGCATTTCATACATGTTGTGTTACAGGTATGTGGTACTATGTATGTGCATTGTGTAGTCATGGTATTGTGACATGTATTCATTGTGTTGTACTATGTGTTCGTATATGTATTGTGTTGTACATCAGGTGTAGGTGTATGCAATATGTGATGTCATACATTGTGTGTGGATGTATGCGTTGTGATGTACATTGTATATGTGTACATGATTGAAGAGAAGCAAAGGTACTAGGTTCTTGTCGAGCATGGCAACTGATCTAGTGTGTGTAGAAAAAGAGAAAAGGTAGAAGCAAATGACCAACTGAAGGATAAGTATCAATATGAAATTCAATTTTACTATGCATGTGATGTATGATTCCAATTTATGAAGAGTACATGTGATCTACGATTTTGATTACAATGGTTTCATTATGAGCTAACTAGAAGTGATATGATTATACATGATGATTTGGTCAACAACTAGTTTGAGTTGTTGCAATAGGAAATAAATAGGATTGCAAGTGTACCTTACTGAAGACCTACCAATGAGGTTTGATGTGAATTTATTTTAATTTATTTTAAATATAATAGAAGTTATGTGCTTGGTACAGGAAAGCATGGAAATGCCTATGTTGGGTAATTAAAACTGACAACAAGAATTAGCAGCAATAGTGAAAGAAATTAGAATAGGTAGTGGTATGTTGGTAAAGCACTTCAGGAGCAAGGCCATTATGGTACAGTGGTACCCAATAGTGTCCATTGATTTCCATGAGAATGTTATGACTGGTATGATGGTTTGAGGCAAGGATATGCCTTTGTTTCTGGACCTTCCAATGCGAGGAAACCTTATAGAAGGATGGAATTCTCGGGATGGGGGTGCCAACAAAAGTTGTGTAACTACAGAAAAGGGGGTCATCAAATTTCTTGAGAGACTTGGTAGCAGACAAGGGAATGTCAGAGATGGATTTGTTTTAGTCATTAGCATTTGCAGATGGAATCAAACGCACATTGGGAGTGTGCCCTAGAAAAATGAGTCTGTAATTGTTCACTGAGAGGATAAGTGGCACTGGATTGTAGCACTATACATTGGATGTAGATTCTTGTAATGGATTCTAGACTTCTTGGGAAGGAGGTGAATCCTGCTATTACTTTGAGGGTGGAGGTGTGAGACTCTGGATTCCCTTGTTGAGGATGAAGGCATCATATTCTTTTATTTGTTGGATGATCAAATTTGCATATGTGTATATTATTGTGAATATTGTATCGAGATGGATTTAGAATGTTTCATAGAAGGTATGATTATTTGTTGGGTGAAACAAATGTTTATGTGTGTATATGTGGTTATTATTGTAAATATCATAATGAGTTGTGTTATAAAGCTCCAGTAAATGGTATAATTGTCATGTTTCAGTAGTGATCATTATAAATATTGCAACGAGCTAAGTTATAAAGCGCCATGGGAAGTATGTTGTCCTTACAACAACCTTGTTGGTTTTCGGTGTTGTTGGACATTGAGGATGGTGTTCCCCCAAGGGGAAGGGGGATTCTGTAACAACCTTGGTTAAAATCCATGTAAAAATATATAAGACCATGGTCATGGACACATATTTCGAGTTGGATGGTGGGAAAAACATCCTGGTGGTTTTTACTTTGGTTTATTGTGGCTAAGTAAATTGGCAAAGGAAATGAAAAAGGCTCTAGAAAGGAAAAATGGAATTTTTGGCACATCTATTTATGAAAATAATGGAAATTAGGAGAAAAGGAAGCTCAAAGTTCACATGTTGCATGTGAGAAGGAAAATTAAGGAAAATAATGGAAAATGAAGAAAATAGAGTCCTCATTGATAAAAAGGATTCTGACGATTAGTGGGAAGGCTTGGTCAGTGTAACCTTTTGTTAGTTCAGTTTTGGAACTGTCATTCTATTCTCTCTCTCTCATAATCTTGGACACTTAGAGTTCTCTTGGAGCACTCTTGGAGAGTGTTGCATACTTAGATTTTTGGAGAAAGAAGGAAAGGAAGAGTAGGAAAGTGCATGAGGACATCGGGATAAGCAGCTACAACAGGTTTTCCTTATAGGTACCGAGTTTCATGTATTTTTTTGTCACTACTTTTGGCATGCATATCATATGCATGTGGTTTATTGGTCCTGATCTATCATTGGCATGGAGGATTACCTTGATTGATAGTGGATTTGCCTAGCCTTTCCATTTCTAGGATGGTCATGGTGTTTTGGGTTCATTTCTTAGTTTTTCTTTTTGGTCAGCATGTTCCCTTTAGATCAGGCTGATTTACTAGTTCCTGGGACTTGGTTGGACAAAATCTATGCAATCCCAATAACAACTTGGGTTGAGTTACTAGTACAGGAAGCCTTGGTTGGAAAATCGCTCTGGAAGCCCTATAAAAACTTGGGCTGAGTTGCTGAGTTACTATTCCTAGAATCCTTGGTTGGACAAATTCCCTAGAAGCCCTTGCTAGGTTGAGTTACTATTCCTAGAATCCTTTGTTGGAAATAATACTGAGAGGTGGGGGGGGTCAATCAGTATTATCAAAAAAACTTTTTCATTTCCATACTTAGATACATATACGCTACTTCAGCTAAGTGAACCCGCATGTATACGCGACTATGTCTAATGCAACTAATGTATATCCATAATACTTATGATTCAGATAATCCATTACATGTTGATCTTTAGATAATGCATCAGAACTTCATTGACCATATGAACAATAAACAGAAGAAGTAAAATAGAACAAATCATCACGCACATGAACACCATGATATAAGGTGCAAACCCAATGTGGGTGAAAACCACCTACTGCAAGTCGTCTCAATCTTCTTTAATAAGAAATTCCTTTTACAATAGTTCTGTACTGGTGCAGACTTATACCAGTACACATGCTTCTACCTGCAGAAGGCTACAACCTTCTCTCATTCTCCAGACTCTCTTGCAAGGGAGCTACAACCACCTTTGCTCTTGCACTAGCCGATCCATTTACTAGTACGCACGCTGCTACCTGCTCAATTGCTCCAACCTTTACTTGTTTTGCAGCTGCTACTAGAAGGGAGCAACCACCCCCTTGGCTCTTGTACTAGCTGATGTACTAGTATGTAGGTGCTAACCTACTGAAGGCTACAACTTTCTCTTTCTTCCTCCAGGTACCACGTTTCATCAATTTTCAGACTGATACACTGAAGCACAACTCTAAAATTTGAAGGCCACGTTTCATCCAATTTTCATACTAGACCCATCGATATCATTGAAGCACATAAACACTAGCATCATCAATCTCTGAAACACCCAATACTGAAACACTGAAACCGTGTCAACAAAAAGCAGTCGCCAGAACATAGAGCAGAACACTGAACTCTGCAACAATATTCAGAACCAACTGTATCATCAAAAATCATAGCTCAAATGGGATACGCTACTTGGACGAACCAAACCCGCGTATATATGTGCTTTTACCAAAGCCAACCCGTGTACAAATCTATAAATATTCAATCATGACTTGCAGCTATTTCAAACTTAAGTTATACCCAGTTCAGAACATTACATGCGTCAGTATACAGATCTAGAACAAGCATAATCAACCATATAGAGATAGTTCATTTCAAACCATTTGATCTCGATCTATGCCTAGATATTCTTCTCCATCAACTGGTGATATCTCTCCTTAGCTCAGATCAAGCAATGTATCATAACCCATATCCTGGATACTGGATCTCATACTACATCAGATATTCAAGTATTTTCATTACCTTTGCTAATGATCTTCTTCTCCTTTTATAGTCTTAGGCCTTTCACAATACCACGGTACAAAACCATAAAAAATCAATACCATGGACCCAATACTAGGGATCATCACTTCTGTCGAGATACCATGGTCCAAAACCATAGGTTCAAGTACCAAGGATTAAATACCACGGACCAAAAATAATTTCTCCCACATGTACGCATCTTTTTGTGCATGAATGTGCATGCATACGCATACGCAACTTGGTAATGTCTAACCTGCATGTATACACATCTTTGTTTGGACGAACCTACGTATATACTATTTTCATTCACAGGACCTGTGTGTATATGCGCCTTCGCTTCACTGAAACAACGTATAGATTTATAAAGGATACTTCATTCTTTCAAACATTCCTGTAGTCTGATCATCAATTCCTTGCTACTGACCTACTGCACTATGATTTGTCATCTGTGTGATTTGCCATCAAGGACAACACTTGTCTCATAATGCCAACAATCTCCCCCTTTTGGACTTGATGGCAAAGCTGAACTTGTTCATCTGAGAACTGTCTACATCCCATGCATTCAGTCACATTCTGATATTCTTCTGAAGATTTCATCTAGTTATAAATAAGGTGAGATGTTCTTCTACGAGTGGGTTTTGCCATCAGGTACAACACATGCATCATAATGCCAACAATATCCCCCTTTGGACTTGATGGCAACAATACCAAATCACTCTCCCCCTTTGACATCAAGGGAAAAGGGCAGACCAAGATATTCTCTTCCTTTGATAAACATTCCATACTCCCCCTGAGTGCCTGCTGAAATTTCTGAATGAGCTCCCCCTTTGTATATGCCAAGGTGTACCAATCTGTCCATGCTCCCCCTAAGTACATGATGAGTCTCTGCACTACTGAAGTGTTTTGTTAATGCTCCCCCTGCCTGTAGGTAAGATCTGCAAAAAGATGTTCTACAAGAAGAACCATGACATATACATCATAAAAGACCTTCCTATCACCAAAAGACTCAATACATACATCCATCACCAAACCACGTGGGGATCATCCACCCAACCAAGTGGGGATACATCAGAAAATTGCATATGACAACAAAGTACATTACATCTTCATCCCAAGCATAGTGGGGAAACCAAAATAGGTCGTTACATGACCTTCACACCATAAAAGAGATACATGACATAGAAACGAAATATGTAGAGCAAGACTTATGAAAGTCACCGATAACTAACATCAACAGCATTTGTCAATCACTATTCAGATCAGCAACCATGTTCTCCTTCTATTCTCCCTGATCTACGTGAAACCAAAATAGCTTGTGTACACGAAGCAAGAGCTTCTAAGATAATGCCAACAATGCATTATTAGAAGTTTATCTGCTCTCCCTGAAGCTGTGCCAGATGGTCTCTATCATCCCTATATTATACTCTTCTCACCCTGACTCTGGCCCACTGATTTCATTCAAACCAACATATACATGATTGTATCCACAGAAACAAGCGTATATACGTGGATACTCCTTATTAAACTCGCGTACAACTATTTCCAGATCAGCAACCTACAAATGTCCTGTACCAAGGTATTTCTGCATACAGAAATAAATTCATCCTTTTGAACATCATCATAAATCATTCACATTATATCATATGTGAAAAACACCATAGTCATCATCATCAAGATCTGCATGACCATCCATGTAACATTGCACAAGAATATCCCTCATCTGATAATCATCAATAAACATACGTGAGAATCAACCTATCATCATATAGGTAAGAATTCATCAGCATATCTCTAATAATGCAACTCCATGTACCCAACACTATGTATCTAGAGCTCAAGATCTTTTCAAGGCTTCTTTATATCATCAACATCAACAATCCTCATCCACATGAGCACCAAGAACTAGGAATCCTGCATCATAACTATATTATATGATCTTCATGCATATGATGACAACAGCATATGAGAGACTCATCATCAAGTAATGACTTTGTGTATTGAAGCTTTGTACTTCTCCTTATCCTTATGAAGATCACCATGTAAGCATCATATTTGCACCATCAATCCACAAATATGATCTGAACATCAACTATGTAACCCCAAGAATCATATGAGATTTTATCATGCACAACTCATAACCACATCATAGCAAGATATATTATTTAGCCATATAAGCATCATCACCAAGGACTATTAACCATAATGCCAATAATGCATTGTTAAAAGCATATGCTCCCCCTCAACCTGTGCCATCTATTTACTGTTAGATCTGATCATGCATATATCAGCAATAAGCATCAAGACATCATCATCATCAAGTTAGGATCAAAACACTCGTAAACATCTTACAAGTATCAAGACATTTCACACATCCTCAAGAGACTGTAACTTTTAACCAATAGAGCAAATAATGGACTGAATCATATCAGACCCTTTTTCTGAGCCTATCCCCACTGCTTTTCCTCAGACTGACATATACGTGACTGTGTAGTGTCTAACTCACATATATACGTGACTTCCCTTTAAAAAACTTGTGTATGATATTCAAGACACTGAAGTTTTACACTTTCAGCTCCCCCTGAGTCTGTTATGTCTGAACTATGCTGTGTCTAAGTATATTGTGTTGTGCCACATCTTTCTGACTATACTTCCTTCTTCTTCCATATCTTCAAGTGGGATGATGTTTTCTTCTTTTGAGATGGTGCCCGTACTTTGTTTCTACACTCCTTTGCTGTATGTCCAAGCTTGTTGCATGCATAAAATCTTACATGTTTCATATTCCTTCTATAGCAATCAAGAGCTTTGTGACCAAACATATTGCAAGAGAAACAATATCCATTAAAGTACTTGTAACGTGATGATCTTTCTGCATGATGGTCGTGAACCATTCTTCTTCTGCATCTAGCTGCAACATGTCCAAGATTATGACATTCATAACATTCAATATTATTCATAGGAGGAGTAAAATATTTTCTTTGAAGAATCTCTTTCCTTGATTGTTGATGGGGTTGACCTCTCATCTCCTTATTGATCATTTTAGATTTCTCTTTAGAGTTCCATGCCTCACCTTGTGAACTAGATTAACCTTCAACAGATTCATGAAAACAAAGACTAGTCTTGATAGCAGGAGACCTTTGACTACTAAGAATATCATCCAAGGCTTTAGTACTATCTTGAAATCGTAACAGTTTATCCTTTTCTTCTAATTTACCTTTTAAGATATTTTCCTCAATCTGAAGTTGTTCTTCCTTTTCCAGACATTGCTTCTTCAAAATTTCCTCAGACTTTCTTCCTTCTTCCATTTGTTGCCTTAGTTTGAGAATCTCCCTTTCTTGTTCTTCATTCAAATCCTACTGCATTTGATGAATTCTGAAGGCACATTCCAGCTAATATTTTAAGCTGATAACTTCGTTTTCCTGTTTTTCAATAGCTTGGAGTAGATTTTTATTTTGCTTCTTTGATTCTTCAAGATCTTCTTTTAGTGAGAGGATCGTAGCTTCAAGCCTTTCATAATAACTGGATCTATCTCCGAGTTTCTTGATTGTTGTGCTCTTTTCATTGACTTGATTTCTTAGTGATGTTACTTCATCCTGCAACTTTTGATATTTGTCTTTGAATAACTTCCTTACCTTGTTTCCTTCCTCTTGTTGAGCCTTTAGTCTGGTAGCTACTTCTTTGAAGGCACCATCCTTTATGTTCAATAGATCTTCCTGATCTCTAATTTTTTCTGTCAGCCTTTTGAATTCTACCTCTATTTGATATCCTTCTTGCTCACCCATAAGAGCACATTCAGTTGTTTCTTTATCACTTACATCTCCTTCAAATGGATAGATAGTTGGAACATCAAAGGATAACAAATTCATACTTGATAGTTCATCTTCATTCTGAAATGATTCTGAATCTGAAGTGATTCTGCATAATCCCCAATCGATTCTCCCACTTTCATAGTTCTTCTGAGATGTCTTCTTCTGCTTAGGTGCTTTCTTCTTAAGCTTCTTCCCCATAGTTCCACGGATCTCCTTCAAGCGATCAAGCTTCTACCAAAGGACCTGCTCAGATACCAATTATTGGAAATAATACTAAGAGGGGGGGGATGAATCAATATTATCAAAAAAACTTTTTCATTTCCATACTTAGATACATATACGCTACTTCAGCTAAGTGAACCTGCGTGTATACGCGACTACGTCTAATGCAACTAGTGTATATCTAGAATACTTATGATTCAGATAATCCATTACATGTTGATATTTAGATAATGCATCAGAACTTCATTGACCATATGAACAATAAACAGAAGAAGTAAAATAGAACAGATCATCACACACAAGAAGCACACATGAACACCAGGATATAAGGTGGAAACCCAATGTGGGTGAAAACCACCTGCTGCAAGTCGTCTCAATCTTCTTTAATAAGAAATTCCTTTTACAATAGTTTTGTACTGGTGCAGACTTATGCCAGTACACATGCTTCTACCTGCAGAAGGCTACAACCTTCTCTCGTTCTCCAGACTCTCCTAGAAGGGAGCTACAACCCCCTTTGCTCTTGCGCTAGCCGATCCATTTACTAATACATAGGCTACTACCTGCTGAATTGCTCCAACCTTTACTTGTTTTGCAGCTGCTACTAGAAGGGAGCAACCACCCCCTTGGCTCTTGTACTAGCATATGTACTAGTACGTAGGTGCTGACCTACCGAAGGCTACAACTTTCTCTTTCTTCCTCTAGGTACCACGTTTCATCAATTTTCAGACTGGATACACTGAAGCACAACTCTAAAATCTGAAGGCCATGTTTCATCCAATTTTCATCTGGACCCATCAATATCATTGAAGCACACAAACACTAGCATCATCAATCTCCGAAACACCCAATACTGAAACACTGAAACCCTGTCAACAAAAAGCAGTCACCAGAACACAGAGCAGAACACTGAACTCTGCAACAATATTCATAACCAACTCTATCATCAAAAATCATAGCTCAAATGGTATACGCTACTTGGACGAACCAAACCCGCGTACATACGTGCTTTTACCAAAGCCAACCCACATACAGAGCTATAAATATTCAATCATGACTTGTAGCTATTTCAAACTTAAGTTATACCCAGTTCAAAACATTACATCCGTTAGTATACAGATCTAGAACAAGCATAATCAACCATATAGAGATATTTCATTTCAAACCATTTGATACCGATCTATCCTTTGAACTTATTCTCCATCAACCGGTGAGATCCCTCCTTACCTCAGATGAAGCAATGTATCATAACCCATATCCTGCATACTGGATCTCATACTACATCAGATATTCAAGTATTTTCATTACCTTTGCCCAATGATCTTCTTCTCCTTTTATAGTCTTAGGCCTTTCACAATACCACAGTCCAAAACCATAAAAAATCAATACCATGGACCCAATACTAGGGATCATCACTTCTGTCGAGATACCATGGTCCAAAACCATAGGTTCAAGTACCAAGCACTAAATACCATAGACCAAAAATAAGTTGTCCCACATGTACGCGTCTTTCTGTGCATGACTGTGCGTGCATACGCATACGCGACTTGGTATTGTCTAACCTGCGTGTATACACATCTTTGTTTGGACCAACCTATGTATACGTTATTTTCATTCATAGGACCTGCGCGTATACGTGCCTTCGCTTCACTAAAACAACGTACAAATTTATAAAGGATACTTCATTCTTTCAAACATTCTTGTAGTCTGATCATCAATTCCTTGCTACTGACCTGCTGCACTATGATCTGTCATTTGTGTGATTTTCCATCAAGGACAACACTTGTCTCATAATGCCAACAATCTCCCCCTTTTGACTTGATGACAAAGCTGACTTGTCATACTGAGAACTGTCCGACATCCCACGCATTCAGTCACATCTTATATCTTTTCTGAAGATTCATCTAGTTATAAATAAGTGAGATGTTCTTCTACAAGTGGGTTGCCATCAAGTAAAACACATGCATCATAATGCCAACATCCTTGGTTGGACAAAAACCCTAGAAGCCCTTGCTGGGTTGACTTAATAGTCATGAAAACCCTCGTTGGACAAATTCTTTGGAAGCGCAACAGCAATTGTGGGTTGAATTACTAGTCTTAGAATCCTTCGTCAGAACAAACACTCTAGAGACCTAGAACGCTTGGGTAGAAAACAATTTGGTGATGATTTGTGATGTCTGACCATGAGGTGGAATCACTCTTTGATGGGTTGAGGTGGTTTGGCCTCTAGAAACAATGGTTCTATTTTTATGGATTGTTCCATGAGATCCCACATTCATGATTGGAACATTGAATGGGGGTGACTAGTTGAAGAGAGATTTGGCATAGCCATGTCTATGGTGGGGTGGTACGTGGAAGTCCCATACTTGGTTGAATTTTTCTTGTGGCAATAAAAGTTATTTACTATGTTATTGATGTGTAAATATGATTTCACTTATATGGTTTTTTTATGCTTAACATCTCTAATTTTTATATGTTGGTTACAAATGAGTTTTATGACTATCATGATGTTTGGCTCATATTATGTTTTTACTTGTAAAGGAATGAATAATGTAACTATGGAATAATAGGTGAAATTGAAGCTAATGTCTTGAGACATCAATGCTTCTTAGTGATTCTCAGATAAGTATGAGACCCCTATGCTCAGTTGTGTTGTTAAGACCTATAGATTTCATGTTTGTGACATGTTTGACAAAATGCTTGTCATGGCTAGTAGGGGTCTAGTCTAGTTCGCGTTTATGTTTTTGAAAATGTATTTTTGTTTGACGATGAATTTCATTTTTAAACCTGTCATTGAGTTCTAGGCAGTGACCTAGGCTCTGAACCTAAAAAAGTGTCATGAATCCTAGAGTCACAAGCATAGCACTGGGGAAACAATTATCTACAATCTCCCTTGCCCGTGTTGTGGGAGCTTTTAGAGCCTCCCAGATACACCCTTGTCCATATCAAGGGAGATTCCAAGGGTTTGATGCACTAAAAACTTAGTTGGTCTTAGGGGCTAGTTACCTTAGTGGTTGGGATGGCTCCTGGGAGTTCAATTGCTAATGTGGAAGGTTTGTGTAATGTGTTTCGTTGGTTCCACTTCCTTAACTAACACATAGGGTGTTGAATCATATCATAGTAACTTATTGTCACATGTTTACCACGGTTTGCCCGTTACTTGGGTAGATGTGGGAGGAGGGTTTTATCTTCATCTATAGGATCAATCTATGCATAAGTTACTTTAGATAGCTCCCCTAATGACTGGTAGAATATCTAATTTTTCAAAGGCTCCTAGGGTCTTCGACGTGGGTACTATTGTCCCCGTTATTATACATAATCATGGTTGATACTCTAAGTTACCATTTGGAATTTGAACATAGTAATGGATCTCTCGCTACTATCTGATTTGGAAAGAATATAAATACCCCTAATCATTCTCAATTTGCATATCACTTTATATTTCTCGATGGAGTTTCTATGGTTATGAACAAAATATTTAAATTTGTTTTAGACAACATCATCTATACTTTTGGGTGCTTGGAAAATGCGACAAAGTCTCAAATATTTTCATAGAATATATATGGGGTTAAACAAAAGAAAATTGGATAATGTTTTTGTTTTAGACCTCTTGAAAGTTGGAAGGAATTAAGGTATCTTGGAGTTCCTATCTCCCTTACACACCACTCACCTTAATATTGAAAAAGTATTATCTTCAAAATAAAAGGAAAAATTGACTCCTTGGGATCCGTATGAATAAACATAGCAAATACATCATCCTCGTAAAGGTGTTATTATATTTTATACCCTTGTACCAATTTTTTGTCTTCCTAGCTCCTCAATATATTCTTCATCAAATTGGTGTCTATGCACCAAAACTTTCCACTTGATCACATGGGCTAATGTGTGAGCCCCAAAACCACAAAGTGTACTAGATATCCATGACACTACTAAAATGAACCATGCCATTAGAGCCAAGTAGGTTTCGAAACTCAAATCTCAATGGAGACTTGGTGGACACAATTCCTTAATGAGAAGTACTCCTAGAAATTTAATCAAATAATAATATACCCAATTCAGCCTTCACAACAATGATCCCTGATGCGAAATATTATTTCCAACATAGGCAATCTAATGAATGAGCATCTCAGCTGGAATGGATAAAAAAATCATGCGTGGATTGATTCTATAATGAAACACATGCCTCTTCGAGAAATTCATGGTTTTCACCCCTAAAATCCTTTATGTACACTCAACAAAACATTACACTTTCTCATATCACTTAGTAGGATTATTTAGGGGATTGGATAAGTTGGAAAGTAGATGACCTCACAAATAATTTCCTACCCCTTGTGGACATCTTGAAGGAAACATTAATGGGATATGCTCCTTGTTTTGGGTGTGTGTTATATTCTTTTGTGCATGGATTTCGCACATGATTTTGGGCATGATAGTTTTTTGTCGATGGTATTTTATAGATTTGGTCAAGGGAACTACGATCATGTTCTAATTCAAGTTTAATGGATTGGGGTTTATGGATTCTTCAACATCTATATATATGTATTATAACATTGAGAGGGATATAATGAAAAATCAATCTGCTAGTCCCAGTTTTGGGATCTAGGGTAAATTCTATGTGTATATCTATTTTATGCTTTATGCTCTTGCCATTGTTTATTTTTTGCTTTTAAGAATTCCTTTGCAAATAATTTTTGTATGGTGTTAAAACCTACATTTGGTGTCATATTTTTTTTGGCTTCAAGGGGACACCTTTACTGCTGAGGGGTTTTTCTCGGGCTTATGGTAAACCTTGTTTCGTGGGATATCTATGGGATTGATTCTTACGGTGAAAGAAGATGGTGAGTAGTGGAAAGATAGAGATCGAGAAATTTAATGGTCATATTTTTGAGTTGTGGAAACTCAAGATGGAGGTTATGCTAGTGGGTAAAGATTAGTGGATTGTGGTAGATCCGGGTACTATACCAATGGCAATGTTAGCTGAAGGATGGGTGAAGTTGTAGCAGAAGGAAAATAGAACAATACGATTGTGTTTCTCAGATTCAATATTGTTGAATGTATCAGGGGATTCTTTAGCAAAGGCTTTGTGGGACAAGTTAGGGAATTTCTACCAATCTATGTCTTTGGTGAATAAACTATTCCTATAGGAAAATCTCTATAACCTAAGTATGAAAGATGGAGATAGCTAGTTATTATCGGTTGATATTAAAATTTCAGATGAAGGTAAGTCCATCATTTTTTTGTGTTCTCTACTAGATTCATGGGATAGGTTAATTGTTGCAATAGGTAGCAATCCAACTGCCTTGCAGTTTGATGAAATAGTATCATCCTTGTTGTCGACGGAGATGCTATGGAAAAATATGGTGGGCTAGAATGGCGATTCTTTGTCTGTATGAGGGAGGTTGTAGAACAGAAACCAAAATAAGTGCTCGAGTGGGAGATCTAAATCTAGAGGCAGATCTAAATCTCTAGGAAAACCTGTAAAGGTATGCTGGAAATGCGGAAAAGGAGATCACTTCAAAAAGAACTTAAAATCTAAAGTTCTTGAGAAAGGAAAGGGATGTGATGATGCTCTTTATGTAGAGGCGAAAATCACCTCAGATGAAGGTGGGGATGTGTACTTGGCTTCTTCTCCAAGTAGACATGTAGATCATGAGGCATGGTTGACTGACTCAGGTGCATCCTTTTACTTCACTTCCCATAGAGAGTAGTTCTACGAGTATGAGAAATATGATGGTGGTGATGACTTCATAGGGTATGAAAGGAAGCCTAGAATCATTTTTCATAGAAAAGTAAAGTTGAGTTCGCAAGGTGGAAGGATTAGAACATTTCCAGTTGTTCTGCATATTCCTCTACTGGCTAAAAATCTGATTTTTGTAAGAAAGTTGGATGATGCAAGTGTAAAAATAAGGTTCGCGAAAGATACCTGCAAGATGGTTCTGGGAGCACTGATATTGATGCGGGCAGTTCGAATTGGAACTTTGTACAAGCTTCAAGGTATTATTGTTATTGATGGGTGCAATAGTTTTGTGGTTCCTAAAACTGGAGTAGAAAATCTAGTGGTCTGTGGAGAAAATACCACGCTATGGAATCAAAGGCTTTGACATATTTGAGAGAAGGGCCTTGGAATACTTCATGGTAATGGTATGATAGAAGGTATGTATACTTTCTCTCTCCATTTTGATTTTTGCAAAGGTTGCATATATGGGAAGCACAATTGGGTGAGTTCCCCTTTGGTGCTAAGAGGGCGAAACAAATATTAGAGCTTGTGCACAGTGATGTGTTTGGACTTGTGTCAGTTCCATCACTAGGTAAGTCTATGTACTATGTATCATTTATAAATGACTTCTCAAGGAATACTTGGATATATTTCCTCAATAAGAAATCTGAAGTCTTTGACAAGTTTAAAGAATTTAAGGCTCTCGTGGGAAATTGAGGATAGATAATGGTGGAGAGTTTTGCAAGAAGGAAGTTGAAGAGTTCTGTAATAAGTGTGGTATAGCATGACAAAATAATACTCCATACACAACTTATAAAAGCAGAGCTGTAGAAAGAATGAACATGGCATTGATGGAAAAGGTAAGAATCATGCTCAGTGGTGTCTAGTTAAGACAAAAATTCTAGGTATAGGCAGTGGAGACTTCATGTTACTTGGTCAACTGATCACCTTCATTAGAGTTGGAGGATAAGACTCTGCAAGAGGTATGTACTGGTAATAAAACTTCTCTTTCACATCTGAGGGTATGTGGATGTGATGCATATGTAAATGTTCTAAAGGATAAAATAACAAAGTTGGATATTAAATTTGAAAGGTGCATATGTATTGGGTATAACGATGGTTTAAGAGGTTATATACTTTGGAACACAAAAACAAGGTTTTATACAGTCAAGATGTGGTATTTAGAGAGGTGAAATATGTTATTCAACGTGAGTTCCTACCAAAGGAACCTAAGAAGATAGAGTTTGAGCTAAAGGTGGAAGAATCAGACTCTACAATAGAAGAGGAATCAAAAGATGAAGAGCCACAAACTCGAGTGGTGAGAACATTAGTTCGAGAAAAAGGAAACCAAAAAGGTATAGTTCATTTGCTTTTTGTTCATTTTTTTCTTTATCTATTACTAATGATGATCCCGTAACTATGAGGGAAGAGATATATTCAAAGGATGGCAAACTCTAGAAAGGGGACATGGTTGATGAAATGGAACCTTTACGCAACAATGAGGCTTGGGATCTGGTGGAGTTTTCAGCTAGAAGGAAACTCGTTGACATCAAATGGGTGTTTAAGAAGTAGATGAATGCAGAAATCAAGGTGGAGAAACACAAAGCTCAGTTGGTAGAAAACGGTTATTCCAAGGTGTTGGGAATTGATTTTGGTGATATGGTTTCTCCAATTGCCAAGGTAGCTTCTATTGGATTATTTTTATCTATTTCTACGAGGTAAAATAGATGGATGTGAAGACACTATTTCTTCACGAGGATCTAGAAGAAGAAATATACATGAAGCAACCTGAAGAAATTGCGATGAAGGGTAAGAAAGATTTTGTATACAAGTTAAAATAATCACCAAGGCTGTGGTATTAGAAATTTGATACATATACACGGCGAGTTGGCTTCATCAGAAGCAAAGAATATCAGTATGTGTATTTTAAATTAAATGGTGACCATGTTATTTATTTCGTCATGCATGTGGATGATATGTTGCTGGTTTGAAATGACAAAGAAATTATCTAGGATTTGAAGACCCAATTGTCCTTTGAATTCGACATGAAAGATCTTGGTGCTGTAAACTATATTTTTGGCATGGAAATTAAATGAGATCGAGCAAAGAGGAAGCTATGGTTATCCTAAAGGAAGTATGTTGAGACAATAATGCAGAGGTTTAATATACATGATAGTAAAATGGTGAAGGTTCCTATTCCTGTAGGTGTAAAATTATCTATTAAACTATCTCCCAAGACATAAGAAGAGGAACAAGACATGTTTTGTCTTCCATATGCAAGTGCAGTAGGTAGCCTGATGTATGTAATGGTCTATACTAGACTAGACATTGCACATGCAATGGGAGTATTAAGAAAAGTAGCATTGGACAATAGCGCAGCAGGTTTTCAGGTATTTGCATGGCACTAGTGATGATTGTTTTTGATATCAAGGATTACCAGGATTGGGCATAATTTTGGACATCTGTGGCTTTGTTGATGCAAACTGGGTTGGAGATCTAGATCAGAGAAGATTTACAAGTGGGTACGTGTTTAACCTATTTGGAGGTGCAGTCAGTTGGATGACTAAGAGGAAATTTGTAGTGCCACCTTCAACTACAAAGGAAGAATACATGAGAACCTCTCATGCAAGCAAGGAAGAAATTTGCTTGTAGATATTATGTTCAAGTATGGGGTTAGTACAACGATATATAACGATAGACTATGACAACCAAAGTGCAATTTTCTTGGAAAAGAACCCTACTTATCATTCAAAGACAAATCACATTGATTTTTAGTATCACTTTGTGGGGGATATGGTTGAGGAAAAAATGGTGTTGCTGGTAAAGGTGGACACTTTGAAGAATACTACAGATGCATTGAAAAATTATGTGAGAATTGGGAAGTTCTGTTGGTGTAGAGAAAAAATGGGCATTACAGGGTTGGACCAATGACTAAGCTCTTATGTGCCCCCCCATGGAAAGAAAAAAACAAGTGGGAGAATGTTGGGTTTGTGTTATATTCTTTCTAGGACTACCCCATGAGCGGGGGTGCGGAAGCCCCCACTATCTAGGGGTTTTCATGGGCGATAGTCCGCCTACACTAGGTCTAGGGAAACACCCTGAGAAAAAAAAATTCGGACCCTATATTAGGTGGGCAGACCTACATATGGTTTTTTGGATGGATGACACACATGGTTTTGGGCATGATGGTTTTCCTTCAATGGTATTTTGTAGATCCGGTCAAGGGAACTATAGTTATGTTGTAAACCAGGGTTAATGGATTGGGGTTTATGGATGCTTCGACATGTATATATATGTATGATAAGATTGCAAGGAATATATTGAAAAGCCATTTTAGTATTCTTGGTTTTCGGATTGAGGGAAAAATCTCTGTGTATATCGGTTTTATATTTTATTGTCTCGCCATTGTTTATATTCTATTTTTAAGAATTCATTTACAGGTAATTT
The DNA here is from genome assembly GCA_000404065.3 of Pinus taeda. Lineage (NCBI taxonomy): Eukaryota > Viridiplantae > Streptophyta > Pinopsida > Pinales > Pinaceae > Pinus > Pinus taeda. The sequence goes on along the minus strand of APFE030486562.1, from coordinate 104,742 downwards.
TTGTATGGGGTTAAAACCTACACCCTGGATCTAACAGACTAACGATAACCCTGAGTGGATCTTTTATGTTTACATAGTCAAGAATGGCTATAGAGAACTCTAATTCTCTTCTCAAATTCCCCCAAAGTCTTGTCTCTAAAAGAAAACCTAGAAAACCAATGTTGTCCTAAAAGTGAACACTTTTTATTGGATCCTATCACATAAAAAATTATTGACTTCTAAAAACCTTAGGAGGAGAGGTATTCAAGACATCCTTCCACTACCCCTTATGTGATCAACAAGAATATTCAATCACCCATATCTTCCTCTCATGTCCATGCATAAAGAAATTTTGGTGTCTAGCCTTATGTCCTCTACTTTCTCAAACCAAGTGGGTGCATGATCTCATGGCCTTCATTTCATCCTAGAATAAACACTATTTTGGGTCACTCTTTAGGAAACCTAACCTCAAAAGGATCTTAGTCTCACTTCCCAAATATCTATGTTGGTAAATTTGGTTTTCATTTAATCATACCATATTGAAAAATATTAACATCCCACTAAGATTTTCTACACTGAAGGCCATATCTATTTGTATGGAATTCACTAACCCTAAACTCAGTGCCCCTAATTGTTCTTTAGATAACTATGAGTAGCAATGGATGAATTCTTTAATGGGTCTCCCCTCATTGGAGAAGCCTTTGAATCTTCCCCTCTCATGTGATCCGTTGGAATATTGGAAAAAGAAGAGGAATTGTTTGCTTCTCTATTTCGATGGAGCCTTAAATAATAACCCAAGTGAAGCTAGAGGGGGAGTGGTTATAATTAATTCTGAGGGAAAACAAGCGATTAATTACTCTTTCAGGTTGTGCAAGAAGACCAACAACCAAGTAGAAATGTATGTCTATTATTAGGCATAATGTTGGCTCAATATATGGGAATCCCTAAGGTTGTAATCTTGTGAAACTTTTTAACTCTTATACGATATCTGAGAAATGGATCATCTCCTAGAGAGAACCATCTCAAACTCCTTCAAAGAATTGAACATGCTTCATAAGTCTTTCAATTCTTGAGGTATTTCTTTCATATTCTCATAGGTCAAAATATAGAAGAAGATTGTTAAGCTAATTTAGCATGCCTCCAGAATAAAGTCTCATGTCAACCCCATCACATCTCATTCATGGTGGGAAATTAGGGGAAATATAATGTTGAATAATCATAATGAAAAGATTTTTTATTATTGGTGTTATGGCTCTAGTTGAGAAAGTTGACCATGCATGGGAGGATAACCCATTAAATCTACATGCTCATACCTCAATGTTCAGATTGAATCTCTTGCGTCAAACTAACCTAACACTTCACTTTCTGATGAATTATAAGAAGTTGGGCATTATGAATATTAATGGAAATATGATGGTCTCTCCATGTGAGGCCCATTTCTCCAACATTAAATCCATGTCACTTGACTAGCTAACTAACCTAACACTTCGCTTTCTGATGAATTATAAGAAGTTGGGCATTGTGAATATTAATGGAAATATGATGGTCTCTCTATGTGAGGCCCATTTCTCCAACATTAAATCCATGTCACTTGACTAGCTCTGACATAGATATACCAAGGTGGTGGGAGACTCCCAATCGCTTCCAAGAACATTTTGAATCAATCCCTTCTAAAAACATTTCCTAGTTTGATATTGTTGGTGACATTGGGTTCTATAATTGGCTCTTTTTGAATGTATCTTATATTATTTCAATGGGCTATGTAATTAGATCTCCCATTCTTGCAACAATATCAATTGGAGCAACCTCCTCCATGGGGCTCACAAGATTTATCAAATTTTTGTACAGAAGCAGTAGAAGCTGAGATCATGGTTTCCTTAGAAGTATGGATATTGAAGGAAATGGGTGAAATCCTCAAGTTTTTTTTTTATTTTTCTAAGCTTTGTAATTATTTGGTCTCCTTTGTTCCATAGGGTGAAATCATTAGTTCTCCTAGCATTTCATCAACCTTTGTTGTCATTTATCCTTCTTTGGAATTTCTGTTTACCCTCGGTTTGTAAATTTTCCCAATCTCCAACCCTGTGAATCATGGTAGAAGCAATGAAGTCAGGTTGTCCACCCTTGACATTAACCCCATTGTCTGTGTAATTACTACCAACTTAGTGTCCATTGGTGTTTCATCTACTCCCTTTGAACTCTCTAGAAACTCCCATTTCAATTACTAGATGTCATCCTTCTCTGTCACTTGGCCCCACCCTTCTGCATCATCAGTCATGCTAACTAGGAAAGAAAACTTAGCTACTATCGGGGGCAATAGTTCATGTAACAACTGCAGTCAACAAATTTAGGCCCTTCTTATGGAGAACATGGATATCAAATGGAAACATCATCAATAGATGAATTCTCTGTTTTTTCTCACAGAGGAAATTGATTTTTTTAGGGACAAGCTCCCTCATTAGGATAATGAACTCGATGCACTTGGGTGACAGATAAAGGACCTGAAAAAATTGCTCGAGCCCCAAAGAACCAGAACATCAGTAGTACTGCTTCAAGGCCTCCCAAAGGAAATTTACAATTCGACCTCAACAAGCCTTTAGAACAATCTTTCTTTTTCCTTTATCAATATTTTCCTATTGTAAATACAATATTTTACTAGAGCAATTTCATAGGATCTATGAATGTCGATTTTCTATTGTAGTCTTTTTCCATCATGGACGTTTCGATATATTTGACACTGCCTCCTTAGCGAACCCTATGAAAGAAGATGCTATGTACTCATTCTCCCTTGTATTTGTTGCATTCAGGAACATATCTTAATACAATCTCTACTCATTTGTGATTTAAAACACACACACACACATTATAAAGTATCAAAAATATCATTTCTGATGAGTTGAGTTGACAAATATCCTATAAATTATAAAAATATCGTCTCCTAAATATATATATATATATATATTATTATATATATATATAATTTTAAATAATAAGAACATAAAATATTAGTAATCTCATTGTATATGTATTTTTCACTTCCTATGAATATATATATGAACTAATATATTTCAATATCGGCTTTATATATATATATATATATATATATATATATATATATATATATAAAAACGGAAAGTTTTAAAAACCTATCCTTTTTAATGTTAACAATACTAAAATATTTCGTAAAATATTTCAATTTCCAAAGACAAAGAGTAATTGAAAGTGAAAAAAATGTAATTTGTTACAAGAGGGAGATGTGTAATTCATTCCATTCTTAATTAAAAAATGATATGTGACATTTAGAAATTATTAACAATAGTAAAAAAGTTCAATGTGGATTATCAATAAAATATTTTAGTAGGTAAGGTTAAGTAATATGGACTTGTATATAAAGATATATTAATGATTATAAAATAATTTTAATGTAGACAATGTGGCCCATAAACAAAATATTTCATTATCAATGCAAAGTAAAAAATTTCAATGTCAAGTATATATATCATATATATGGTTAATAATCATTATGTTTAGATTATACAAAGTAACTGAAGAGGAAAAATTTCTTACACTTAAAACAATAAAACTAATCACACCATTCTACATTTTGACCTTTTTAGAGATATATTTTCTAATCATTTTTATATGGTATCGAGTAAAGATTTGTTAAAATTATAAGTTCAAGCTATTTTCACTACACAATTTTAGTGTCAACGAAATTTTCAAACCATTATATCTGTTTATATATTCAAAATACAATTTAATCTATATAAATAATAGATGTTATATTTATAAAAGAAATATATAAAAAAACTATCCGTATTAAAGTCAAATATCTTAAAATGATTTTTTAAAATTTAAAAATTAAAAAAAAAATTACATTTCAAAAAATTTAGTTCAACCCTCGTTAAAATGGATCTAATTAATAAAAAAAATTAAGAATTTTTGTTGATGCCTTATTATTAGAACATTAATCATGATCTGAAAAACATGACAACATGTTAGGCAATACAAACACTGAATGGTTACCATGCATGGATGGTAACGGTCCAAATCATGTACCTTGAGTAAAACTTAAGTATTATTACTATCATGAAAAACATATTTCTTGTTATTAATTTTTAAATATGTTCAATATTCATCAAATATTTCGTAATTATTTTCTATAAAAACAAAATTATTTTACTGAAAATCACATCAATCCACAAAAAAAATACTAATATTTTTAATTGAGTATCATCAAAATTATTAATTAAATTTTAATAATATTCGCAATGAAAAATTTATTCTCGATACCAATCATGCTTCCCATAATCATAACTAATATCTCATAATTGTTCAGATTATCAAGCTTAAATTTTTCTAAAACGAAAGCTCCCTTTACCATGAGAATAAACCTGGATTGTAAACTAGGAAACGTGCGCCAATGTGTTGTAACTTTCGTTCATCAGTAATGATCTATCTATAATATGTAGACCCCGAATGTATGCCCTCAAGTACCGTCACTTCAAGATCAAACTGAGATATTATGCACTCTTTGGGATGTGGTTCTACTCTAACAGAATCTATTCATTTTAGCTAGGACGTGGTTTTACTCTAACTGAATTTTTTTTTTTATTTTTTTTTTTATTTTTAAGGTATTTAAATGTAAAATATATTATTACACTAATGATGATGATGGTGGTGGTGGTTAACATCCATTGAGACCAAACATTGGTCTGTCGGATCTAAAGAAACAAATTATTTATTTTGATTTAAGATTTTATTCCTATGCTCAAAAAGCTTGGAGAGAAGCCTCCCAAGCTCACTATAATTTTGACATACAATTATATTACAAATAGTAATGTGCTTAATATTACTGAAAGTTTTATAACCTACATATGAACAACATTTCCCCTGCCACGGACCATGAGCTCTGAGAAATGGTGATTAGGGTTTAAACGTGCCCTCCCTGGACTCTGAATCCCCTGCCACGGCAGGCCTGCAAAGTTCAAACCTCTGTTAACTAAATCAGACACGACCACAGCTGACATATCGTAAGGAATCGACAGTAAGTAGAATGTCGCCCTCCCAGGGGGGGGATGAAGCGCCTCCCCCACAACACGACGGTAAAAAGCAGAAAGGCGCAGCTACAGCGAATGAGACGGACCAAAATAGCAGCCAAAAGGAAAACAGTCAACAAAGAAATGACGAATCGACTCAGAAGGAAGCAAATACGGCCAGATCGTCCACATGCAGACCAGTAGCTACTGAAAGACCCACGGTGGAATTCCCCAGTCACAGAATCAATGCCAGAATACAATATATGAGGGACCATGCTCTGATCGGAAAATTTATCGGTATATGGCCAACGGAGAAAGCACTCAGAAGCTGGATAAACACAAAATGGAATCCAAAGGGCCACATTACCCTGCACCTAGGACCTAAAGGGTTTTTTACATCAGTCTTTAACTACCTGGAAGATCGAAACAGGATTCTAGATGGAGGGCCTTATTTCTTTAACTCTGCAGGACTTTTTCTCAAAGCATGGGTTGAAAGATTTAACCCGGACAAGGAAGATCTCAGTTATGCTCCAGTCTGGATCAGGCTATATTCGCTACCATGGGAATATTGGGAAGAAAGCTCACTACAAGAAATAGGAAATACACTGGGCGAGTTTGTCAAGGTTGCTGAGGATACAAAGCTCTGCAGATACACTTCATATGTCCGCATCTGCGTCTATATGGATATGAAACAAGCTCGCCAGATACGGTAAGGTTCCTGCATGAAGATGTTGAATGGATCCAACTGATAGATTATGAACATGTTCCGTTTAGGTGTAGGAAATGCCATAATCTTGGGCACCTTTTCAGAGACTGTCCCCTAAACAAGAAAATGCCCACTAGCACAAATGCAGATAACCAGGAACCTGATGGTTTTACAAAAGTTGTCAATCGTCGAAGAGGTAACAAAAAACCCACTACCAATGGTAAAATAGATCAGGCCAACAAAGCTAAATCCTCAAAACCTAATAGCTTTGAGATCCTCGCCAATCTGGATACGCAAGACCCAACTCAAGAAATGCAAATGATCAAAGACTTGATCCAAGAATTACCAGCGAGTCCTTCGCAACAACCAAAGGATTCTCAATCCAACAAAATGCTCAACATCTCTCAATCTGATCAACATGCAGGGGTTTCTCAAGAAATGGAAATGGATACCCTAGAATCAAGCTCCAAGACACTGAAGGAGACAGAGGAAGTCTTACCAGAGACCCAGATGATGGAAGAAGATCCTGAGAACATTGATATAGGAGAACTGGACACTCTTAGTCTGGAACTAGCATGCAAGACTGGCAACTTTGACAAAATTCCAGACAGGCAAGTGGAAAAACTGGTAGAGGTCTTAAAGAAAGCACACAAGAAACACTCTCTAGGGGTTCAAATTGGTAGCCCATGGGATGGCAAGTTCATCACAAAAGACAGTAAGAAAAGGGGAAGAAAAACAACCCTAGAAAGGACCATCATGATAGGCGAAGTGCTAGTGGAGTTAGGCCGATATGCGAAGCTGACCAAGTACTTTAACATCCATCCTAATCCTTCTCAATGAAGTTGATATCCTGGAATATAAGAGGGCTCAACAGCCCCAGGAAAGGAAGACTCTTAAAAAACATGCTTATGCAGGAAAAACCCAATATTCTGTTTGTGCAAGAAACCAAATGCAGTATGTCAATTTTGGAAAAGATAGCAGCAAAAGTTTGGCCCGGAGGGCAAGTCACAGTAGTTGATTCTCAAGGGGCCTCTGGGGGCTTAGCAATTCTTTGGGATGCAAGAGTAATACAACTTAGTAACATACATGCAAACAAGAACTTTATTCAGGCAATCTTCCATTTAATTGGAACCAACACTCATGGTCATCTCACTAAAGTTTACTTCCCACAGGATACAAATTTGAAAGCAGAGATTCTGGAACACCTCTCTACACTCAACTCTAACAGATACCACCCTCTTTGGATAGCAGGAGGAGACTTCAACATGATTGCAAGAATGGAGGAAAAGCAGGGCGGAAGAGACAATGGAATGAGAGATGGACACTTACTCAAAGATTTCATCCAGTCAAACTGGCTAATAGATCTCCCATCAAATAATGGTCTATTCACTTGGACCAACAAAAGAGAAGGAGCACAGCATATAGCCTCAAGGTTAGACTGTTTCTTAGTCTCGGATAATGCGCCTTACCTGGGAGGAGATCTTATAGCCTCCATACTACCAATATCAGGATCATATCACTGGCCTATCGCACTCCAGTGGCATCGGCCAGGTAATAATACTAAACGCCCTTTCCGTTTTGAGACTTTCTGGCTAACTCATCCAGAATTTAATGAATTTGTTAGACAAACCTGGCTCAAATTCAATCCCACAAGGGGATCCAAAATGGCCATCTTCCAAAAAAAATTGAAATTCCTCAAAAGAGAAATCAAACATTAGAATCATACCACCTTTGGCAACATTTTCAAAGCTCAGGCCGTTCTTAATCAGGAAATGAAGCTAACTCAGCAAAGGATCATCAAGGAAGGACGATCTGAGGAACTAGCAAAACAGGAACAAGTTATCGAAGATCAACTTCTCAAAAAAGCTCAATAGGAGGAGATTCTATGGAGACAGAAATCACGAATCAGATGGCTTAAGGATGGCGAAAAGAACACAAAGTTCTTTCACAAAACTATGGTGCAACGCAGAATGCACAATCTCATCTCCCATATTCAAAACGATCAAGGAGAAAGAATTGAGACGCATGAAAGCATTGAAGAGAATTTTCTCAGATACTTCAAGCAGGTCCACCAAGAACCCAGTACTGACAGACTTCCAGTAATAGAGAAAATACTACAACAGATACCCAAATTGATAACCGAAGAGCATAATCTCCTTCTCCTCCAACCAATCCAGTTGCACGAAGTGGATAGTGCTGTCAAGCAATTAAAAGAAGGAAAATCACCAGGCCCTGATGGATTTACCTCAGATTTATTTCACCATTTCTGGCATCTCATTCAAATAGAAGTATGGCAACTGGTTGAAGAATCTCGTGCATTAAGATGGACGTACCCTGGGCTGAATGCCACATTTATGGCTCTTATCCCCAAGACAGAGGAAGCCAATACGCCTGATAAGTATCGACTGATAGCTCTTTGCAACATCATATACAAAATTGTTTCAAAAGTTATTGCTACTCGGCTGAAACCTCTGCTCCCTCTTATTATTTCGCCAGAGCAATCCGATTATGTGGAAGGTCGTCAGATCACGGATGGAATTATTCTCACCCATGAAATAATTCACTCTCTGAAGCAAACTAAAAAGCCAGGTATGTTGTTAAAAGTAGATCTATCCAAAGCTTTTGACAGTATCAATTGGCAGTATATTCAAAAAATTCTTAATGCTTTTGGCTTCGATCCTTCATGGACCAGATGGATCCTCAGCCTTCTGACTTCTTCTTTCTTCTCTGTACTCATCAATGGCATCCCCTCTGATACGTTTCGTCCTTCTAGAGGAATTAGGCAAGGGATCCACTCTCACCGTTCCTTTTTGTTATAATTGCCGAAGGATTGGGCCACAATATTAAGTCTGCTATTGCCTCTCGCTGTCTTAAAGGTCTCTCTTTCAATAATTCCCCCTCCTTCTCCCATCAGCAATTTGTGGACGACAATATGCTTTTTGGGCACCCATCAGTCCAAGAAGCTCGCCTTTTCAAAGATATCCTGTCTACTTTCTCGGATGCTTCTGGAGCCCTTATCAATCGGGTTAAATCCCAAATTTTCTTCTTTAACACTCATGTGTCTACTGAAAAATCGATTGCCCGTATTTTAGGATTCACTATAGCCAGCCTCCCTTCCAAATATTTAGGCGCTCCCATGATAGCCTCGGCCCTCAAGCACTCCTCATGGAGAGACCTTCTAGGAAAACTCGAAGCCAAACTCTTCTTATGGACTCACAGATCTCTGAATATGGCCAGTAGAGTAGTTCTCATCAAAGCCATTCTCCAATCCATGCCTCTTTACCTCTTCTCCCTTTTGGCGGCGCCTAAATGGGTTCTCAAGGCTATAAAGAATCTACACCGTAACTTTCTATGGGGTAGCTCGGGCCATAACAGAAAATGGGCTCTTGTTAAATGGGAAAAAGTATGTCTTCCTAAAAATGCTGGGGGTATTGGGATAAGAGATCCTGAGCACAGCAACAAAGTAATGGGCGAAAAATTATGGTGGCAATGGTTAGCTCATCCAAATACTCCCTGGGCCTCTTTATGGACGGAAAAATATGCAAGCAACAGCGCTATTGAAGACAGAATTCGTATGTCGGAACTCAGCACTGGATCTACAATTTGGAATTCAACCATCCAACACAGGAACCTTATACAACAACACAGCTTCTGGGAAATCAAAAGCGAAGACTCAGCAAGATTTTGGGACGACTCTTGGCAGCAACTCCCAAAGGTCAAGGATATTTTGCATGATCTCCCTCTACCACTGCAAAGAACCCATCCCCCAGTAACAGTCAATCAATTTTGGAGTTCATCAACCACCCAAAAATACAGGAAATGGAAAGAGACTAATCAAATCATAAGGGAGGAAGGATACGAGATAACCCAACAATCTCTCTCTGATGAACTAAAAAAGAGGTAAATTCCCATAGCAGCAGGAGTGGATATACTAAGATGGGGATATGAAGAAAGAGGAACATTCACCACCAGGAAGGCTTATAATATCATTACTAAAGACAAGATCATAAAAGATAATTTATGGGACAAGATTTGGAGCTCCTCAATTTGGCCAAAGGTTTCCACCTTCTTATGGCTACTTTCTCATAACAGAATTCTCACATGGGATAACCTCCGGAAAAGAAATTTCTCAGGCCCATCTATTTGTCCAAACTGCAAACAAGAAGAAGAAACAGCTACTCATCTATTGCAAACATGCCACTTGGGTAGGAAATTATGGGAAAAAGCCATCTTTCGGTGCCAAAAAGAAAGCCGGGTACAAGGAGATCTCAAAGCAACACTACGCAACTGGAAGCAGTCACCTTATCATAGCAGGTTTCTCAACTCAGTTTGGCAGCTCATACCGGGTCTCCTAATGTGGAACATCTGGAAGGAGAGGAAGAGAAGGCTCTTCAAAAACCAAACCTAGACATTGGAGCAGATATTGACTATATTGCATATAAACATCAAGGAATCTCTTTCCATCCAAGACTGGTCATCAGAAGACTTCCCAACGGATCACAAAGAAAATCAATATGGGACAACTGGCAAATCACTCTAAACCACAAGCCTAACTCTCAAAACCAACATCTCAACAGGCAAAAGAAGTTAACAAAATGGTCCCCTCCACCTCACAATATGTATCAACTCAACTTTGATGGGGCCTCCAAAGGCAACCCCGAAAAAACAAGGTATGGGGGGGTATTCAGGGATCACTTAGGTACCCCTCATCTAATCTACTTAGGCTCCAAAGGATGGGATACCAACAATTCGGCAGAATTGGAAGGACTCTGGCAAGGACTCACTCTGGCTTAGGAACATAGATTCTTTTCCCTTATAATAGAAGGTGACTCTCAAATCATTATCAATATGGCCACAAAACTTCTACAAGGAGCTCCAATCCACAAGATAAGTAACAGTTGGAGAATGGCGCAAAGACTGGAACTAATAAGACACTGGCTTTCTCAATACCAGGCAACTTCCTTCAAGCACACAGTAAGAGAAGGAAACAAACTTGCAGACTTTTTAGCCAATATTGGAGCAGAATTGGAGATGGATACCTATTCAGGCTCCACACTCAGCATAGCTACTGAGGAACAAATCACTGAATTCAAAAATTTAGTCGAGAAAGACCAGCCTCATCATCAGGCAGTTTACCCGGATGCGGGTGCTCCTCGTACGCATACCCAGTATGCATAGTTCCCTCACGGTAGCTGGCCGCACACTCGTTCGCATTTATGAATGTAGATCACACAACAGAAGTTAGATTTTGGGTTCTTGAGCGATGTGAAAATGATTCAGTCCAGCATTAATGGTTCTCAGTTGAGCGCACGGGCATTTACGTTTCTTAGTTGGCCAGCCATGAGGACTCACAGCCTTAAAGCGACCCAGCTCCTCCGCCACCTTGGGCATTTCCTGTCTCTGAGCGATGTCAACTCTGTTCACAGGTTTCATTCCCCTGGCGTCCTCAGTTCGCGTCTCCCCTTCCTCAATACTCATCTGTTCGGCTCTCCCAGTCGTAGGCTAGTGATTGAAATGCCTCGACGCAGAGGAATATTGTGCAGAGGGGGTTCTTCGGCTCCCAGAGGTCGAGCCTCGCTCTCCCCTTCTCAGAATGTTATTCCCATCTCTTTTGCTTCTCCGTATTTATTCCCCCCACAATCCAACCTGCCAGATCCCGAACACCTCCTTTCAGTCCTCCCGTTTCACCTTCCGTAGTCGACTGAACAGGCCAGTGGTAACTACCATTGTTACCATTCTAATGGAGGAAGAGGCAGAACAACAAGATGACCCGGCCATCTCCTCATCTACTCAATCTCTGGAGGAGAGTCTGGCTCAGGGAGAATTGGAAGGAGCAGCGCTCACTGCCGAAAACATGCAGGAGGACTCCCCTGCTGCCGAGGATACCACCCGTCAAAGGATTTCGACTCAGGAAGACGCTCTGGTTTGTGGTCCTGTACAACATGATTTTGGAGTTCTTCATCTAGTAACTCCTACTGAGGGCGGATCGGAAGGCACTGAAGAAGCAGGCTTTGTAACCTGGGTCGCCTCACCAAGCAAGCCTGCTGAGTAGGACACTTACCCTCAGACCCCGCATGATTAACTGCCTCCTTCACGCACTCTGGTTTATCCGACTCCAAGGTCTAAGTTTTGATTTCAGAACCTCTGTTACTGTCTTTTTTTATAATCTGGTTATGCTGCCAGTTTCTGTTGGTTCATATCCCGATCTTATCAAGGTTTTTTGGAACTCTGGTGGCTGTCACCACTTTTTTGGAATGTCTGTTGTGCGCATTTTCACCGCAGAATCTTGATGATGTAATCGTTCTCTTAAGCGCAATTTTGTCTTGTAAGGAGAGGTTAACTAGAAGCAACTCATATCATTATAGTAGAGGGATCTTCTATCCATGTACAACTGCTCCTTTCTGGATTTTGTTTTATTCCCAATTTGGAAAAAAATCTCCAGATATTGCTGTTGAGGGTTGGTTCACACCCCCTCTGAGGTTGCGACCTCACTGTAAATACCTATTTTTTTTATTATTATTAATAGAAATAGTCCTTTATTCAAAAAATAATAATAAATAATAAAAATAAAAAAAAATACTGGAAAGTTTATCAAAGATAATTTAAAAATTATTATTGCAATATGAAGAAAACTTCATATTTTGTCAATGTACACCTTTTATTTTATTTAATTTTGTATAAAAATGTTACTTGTCAACTTTAATTTAAGAAAAAATATATTATATATTTTATTGTAAAATGGATCATTTTGCTAAATAATTTTTTATATAAATTACTTTACTCATCTAATTAGAATATGAGCTTATTAGAATTGGAATAATCTCAACCCCTACGAAATTGGTGGGCGAGGAGCCACCTCGCAATATAATTCAATTTGAGAAAAATAAAGTAATTAGACATCTTATTGTAAAATGGACCCTTTTACTAAATAAAGTTTTCTTATATATTAATTTCCTCTTCTAATTAGAATATTAATTTATTACAACTGGAATAATCTCAAATCTCTAAGAAATTAGTGGGGCCAAGCCACTTGGCAAGAATCTAATTTTTTTAATTTATTGAAAGTCAATGTAACCTAACAAACTATGTAAGACTACAATATTGGATAAGAATTTAGACAAAACAACCATAGATCCTTGATAATCAATCTAAACCATCAATTAAAAAATAAAATAAAAATCAACAAATCTTCATCTAACTTAAATTGAAATAAAAAACTTTTCAAAATTATTCAAATCATATAGCCTACCTCTTACATTTCCTATTAACAAAGTTGTCATGTAATTTTGCTTTGGTATTTTAATAAACTCAATTATGTATGAATCGAAATTGTGAAGGGAAACATTGAGAAAAACAATGGCAATAAGAAACGCTTGTCTCCTATTAATTTCATTTTCGTGTGAAGTGAAGACCTAAGGATAGCAATGATATCAATTAACAAATGAGACCTATGTCTATAATTGATGATTATAATGTTAAGTTTGATCAATTAGATTTTGAACATTGATTTTTTTCTTAATTATTGAAGGGTTTTTATTTTAATTTAAGGTGGATAAGGGTTTGTTGATTTTTTCTAACTGAGGGCTTTAATTGATTCTCAAGTGTATATGCTCATCATATTCTTACTCTTAAGGTTTATTAATGATTGTAGTGTATTAAAGAGTTTGTTAGCTTGCATTAACTTTTAATAATTTTAGAAAATTAGATACATGCAACATGGCTCCCCGCCCACCATTTTCCCCAGAATTTGAGATTATTCAAATTCTAATAAGCTCTTCCATGATAAGTTCCTCATTATTATTTATATCATTCACTTATATATAAGAAGATTCCCTACAAAAATAAAATAAAAATAAAAATAAAAATGACCCATGGTATTGAGAACTCGTGATATTCATGTGGAATATAACCTATTTAAAGCGGGAAAATAAACTAGTCTAGATCCATCTTAACTCCATATCTACCAAATAGCAAGATGAATCAAATCTCTTGATATGAAAACTTCTTTTAGAGTAAAAAAAGGTTTGATCCATTAGATTGAAGTTAAGATGTATTTAAGTTGGTTCTATTTAATAATATTATTTATTTCTTTAATATAAATTATTAACCATGAGCTCTTTACTATTCCTTTTTTATTTATTTTTATTTTATATATAATTAACCCTTATCTCATTAAATTTAATATTTATATTTAACCAAAATATATTATTATTATTATATAAAAGTAATATATAATGAAAACCATCCATATCGAAATCAAATATCTTAAAACGGTTCTTTTAAAATTTAAAATTATCAAGATGGAAGGTAACTCCTCAAATGAATTGTGTTTCTTCATTAAGATTACTCATGGTTATATACATGAGGGAGTGACTATTGGGCTTCATCTCATGACGGCTCTTTATTATCCATTATTTACAAGTTTTCACCCAATCCCAATGATTAGGTGTCAACATTGCCCCGTTAATCTAAAGGGATGTTGGTGAGTCCAAGCATCGTTCTCAATCCTTCAAGATTTTCTCTTCCAAGCACTTTGTTGAAGATGCCCACAATCTGCTCACTAGTGGAACAATGGCATAGATGGATTGTCTTGGTGTCAACATGATGTCGAATAACATGGTATTTTGTATTGATGTTCTTCACTCGATCATGGAACTTTAGGTTCTTGGCCAAATTGATTGCAAAGGTGTTGTCAATAATGAGTGGAGTTGAATGCACTTTTTTTGCCTCCAAATGTACCAAAATTTTCCTGAGCCACACAATTTCTTTTGTTGCCTCAGTTGCTGCCGCATATTCTGTCTCTATTGTCAAATCTGCTGGAACTAATTATTTGCATAATCTCTAGGAGACAGCTCCTGATCCAAGACTCATATCATAACCTGAAGTAGATACCCCAATTCTTTTGTCTGCATCGATGTCTGAATCAGAGTATCCAATTTAGCTAATGTCGTCCACCTGTGTATACTTGAGTCCAAATTCTTGGGTTCTCTCCAAATACTTTAGAACTCTTTTTCCAGCAGACCAATGTCCCTCACAAGGCTTTTGCATAAACCTGGAGAGGATTCCAACAACAAAAAAAAAGGTTTGGTCTAGTAGTAGTCACGCAGTTGAGACTTCTTATAAGTTTTTTATACTTTGTTACATCCTCAAATTCATTTCCTTCAATGGATGTGATATTTAAGTTCTATTCCATTGGAGTAGTTAGAGGATTACACTAAGCCATGCCAAACATATTCAACAGATCTCCAATGTACTTATTTTGAGAGAGGAATATAGACTTCAGATGTTGAGTTACTTCAATACCAAGATAGTAGTGAACATAGCCCAAATCAGTCATTTAAAAAACCTTCCTCAATTCCTTGTTTATGGATGCAATGTAGCTGTCATTATTCCTTGTCATCAGAAGATCATGTAAATATACCACAAGATATACAATTGTTTCTCCAACTTTATTGACAAATAAAGTTGCGTCATCAAGATCATGAAGTTTGAATTTGAGTTTCAGAAGATGCTCAGTGAACTTTTCATACCAAGCTCGAAGTGTTTTCTTGAGGTCATACATGTATTTCACACATTTCATACTCTATGTTCATGTATCTTCATAGAAAATCCTTCAGGATAGGACTTAAAAATATTCTCTTTTAGATCTCTATTTAAGAAATAAGTTTTTACATCCATTTGATGGACTTTCCAACTATTCTGAGCTACTAGGGAAAAGAGTGTCTGGATGGTAGCCCATTTTACTGTGGGGGAAAGGTCTCCTCATAATCAACCCCTTCCTTCTGCGAAAAACCTTTTGCCACAAGCCTGGATTTGTGCTTTCCAAGTAAGCCAACAGCTTTATACCTGTCCTTGTAGACCTACTTGCAGGAAATTCGTTTGGTTCCCCATGGAGGATCAAATAGCTTCAAAGTTCCATTCTTTATCAATCATCATAGTCCTTTTGCATCACTTCTTTCCATTCATCATGAAAAGAGGCTCCTTTAAAGGAAGTTTGTTCAAAATCTATAGACAAATTCAGTTCACAATCATAAGAAACATCCGTATATACCAGTGAATCAGAATCATCGACATCACCTCCATTCTACTTTGTTGAATTTCTTGTTCCTGTCTTTCCAACCTCATCAAGTTGAACACTTTCAAGTGTCTTTGTGAGTCACTTTGGGGGACCTTTCTGAGATGGTCCAGGCTGCTCATTTGATTGAGTTGGGACTAAATCAAGATGGAGTCTCCCAAGTTTGTCAATCACGTCAATCAAAGTATCATCAGTGGTTAGAGTTTCATGTGGACGAGAGAGTGCTTTAGAAGAAGATTCCACAGATTGGTCCAGTATAGGAATCCCCCCTTGAAGATGTGGATTATGATTATCAAATTCTTGAAATGATTTTTCATCTCTGAATCTATCCAATCGATCAAGTTGCCACTCAAGAACATTGTCAGCTTTGGATGATTCAAGACATATTACATCTCTAGATACAACAAACTTGTTACTAATTTCACAATAGAGACGTTACACTTTGGAGGTATTTGAATACCCCGAACATATACACTTATGAATCATTGCGCCAAGTTTGTTTCTATGTACCTTTGGTATCAAGACATAACAAGTGGAATCAAAGACGTTGAGATGCTTTACAGAATGAATGTGGCCATACCACATGTCATAAGGAGTCTTGTTTCTAATATCATTAGATGGACATCTATTCTTTACATATACAACACATAGAACTGCATCATCCCAAAACATCAATTTTACATTCTTTGAAAAACATCATGGAACATACCATATTTAAGATTGTCCTATTCATTCTTCTAGCTACTCCATTCAATTAGGGATTATAAGGCATAGTTGTTTGATGTTTGATCCCATGCTCGCGAAGATCATTTTCAAATTCATTCAAATTGTATTATTTTCTATTATCAGTCTGAATAGATCCAATATGAGATTCTGCATCATTTTCAATCCATGTATGAAAGTTCTTGAATGTTTGAAAAGAATCAAATTTGTTCTTCAAGAAACAAAGGCAACACATTCTGGTGTCGTCATCAATAAATGTCATCATACATTTATTTCCATTTGTAGAAGGAACATGCATTGGATTTCATAATTCTAAATGAATGAGTTCAAGTTTTCTATGTGCTCTAGAATGTGAATCATGAAATGAATGTTCGCTATGCTTTCCTAGAATGCAAACATCACATTGCTTAAGTTTCCTAGGAATTGTAGGAAAGCCAGTAACACCATTTTTCTTCAACAAGTGAAGGTTGTCATAGTTCAAGTTTCAAAATATAGCATGCCATAATAGAATTGATGGAAATGCACCTTCATCATAATGAGAACTGTATGAGAAAATTTTTGTACGAGCAGAGGTATCTTGCAGCTTAAGTCTTTATTCTTCTGTCCCCATCATCACAAGTGAGTGATCTCATGCTTTTCTCCTCAACCTTTTCATCAAAACATATGAATGGAGTGTCCTTGCTGGCAGATGTGAACCAAGGAAAACAAGTTTCTCCTCACTTGTGGGAGATATAAAACATCATGTACAATAAAGTCTAGAAGAACAGTCAATTTGAGCTTCATTGTGCCAAGCCCTAATAGCTTAAGTTTTGATTTGTCTGCAAAGTCTACTACTCCATCAATAGTGTTAGTGAATTCTTCAAAAAAATATTTTGTAAAGTTCATGTGGAAATTTTCTCTTGAATCAAGAAACCAATCATTTTTCCAAGAAGGAAGTGAATCATTAAACAAGTCTTCATTTACTCCAAGATTACAATGTGCCACAAAAGAGTGAGTGGATTCAGGTGCTTTATCTTTATCTTTGTCATTGGTTTTACCTTTCAATTGATTTCTTTCCTTCTCAATTATGTCCCAAGGAAACTTGCATGTGGATGTATCATTTGATCCATCTCTATTGCAATGTATGCAATGAAGATCAAATTTTTATCCTTGAGAGTGTTTGCCCCCCCTTACCTCTAAAATTTTTTCTTCCTCTTCCTCTTCGACCACCTCTTCCTCCGGAAGAATCTTGAGCATGCTTATTCTCTCTATGTGCAAGACACACAGCTTCTTCACAAGACTGAGGAGTCATCTTCTTCCCAAAAGCTTTCTCTATCTCAGCAAATTTATTTACAAGGGAGTCAAAGGTAATTTCTTTGAGGTTTCCATTTGCTTGCAATGACTCAAGATAATTTGAATAACTGGGATAAACTACCTTAGCAAATGCTATCAGAGGAATTTCTAGTTTAACATTAGTGATTTTGATGTCATTCATAATAGATTTTACTTATGATGCAAGAGCAAGAGGATCATCATTTTGTAATTCAAAACTAAACAATTTAATCATTAGTTTGATAACTTCAAGCGCAGAATGTGAGTGATAGAGTTCCTTCAATTTTTGTAAGGCTTCAAAAGAATTTTAAAATGGTAAAATATGGTGTCTCACCTCTTCATTTACAGATGTTGCAATCAAGGCATACGCCTTGTTGTTTTTGTTTTCCCAAATGATGAATTCCTTGTCTGAGGTAGGCTTTGTAGGTTCATTATCTCCTTATGGTACACAAACTTCTTTCCTCAACTCATTGAAAATGAGAGCGTGTTTGATCTTCCGAGACCACTCATGATAGTTCTCCTTCCCAATGAGAACCACTCCCAAAATAGATATCAATAAATGCATTTTAAAAATGTACTTGCTGCCAATATATAAAAAAATTGTTCTTCTAATGGTAAAAGAATGCAGTTATTATGGAAAAAATGCACTTCTCATGTAAAAATTACAATCTGATATGTATCTAGACGAGGTATTAGAGGGGGGTATATTTGGGAGGGAGAGTATGTGGGGGAGGGAGTATATGGGGGAGAGGGTTTATGAGAAAGTGTATATGGAGGAGGGTCAACGTATACACAATGTTGACCAAACGGTGGTATGGGAAGGGAGATGGTGGTATTGGATTTATGGCAGCGTATCACCCAACTGTAATTTGATACTGGTGAACAGTGGGAGTAGGAATTTTTTTTTTATAAACTGTGCCGAGGAGGAGCATGGTGGTAACTGTGCAGAGCAGTCGACAATGTATGGAG
Organism: Pinus taeda; assembly: GCA_000404065.3. Taxonomy (NCBI): domain Eukaryota; kingdom Viridiplantae; phylum Streptophyta; class Pinopsida; order Pinales; family Pinaceae; genus Pinus; species Pinus taeda. The sequence continues at coordinate 85,943 of APFE030486562.1, read as the reverse complement.
GAGGGGCTGACTATGTATGGAGACCAAGGCGTATGGGAGGAGTAGGAGGTGTTGAGCGGTATAAAAATAATTAAAGCTCAGTTGAGGATTATCATCCTTTGTATAACAGAAAACAAGAAACCTAATCTATAAAGTTACAACACTAGACTAAGCATATCATAAATTATGTAGCATTTGGGCACCTTGCATAGTCATTATCATTGAAGATGAAGAAGAATTAGAAGCCTCATATATCAAAAGGCCTATAGACTGGAGGAAATGCTTGTAAAGGGCTCGAAGATGTGGCGTTTTAGTTTGAAAGTGTTGCAGAAAGTGCTGTGCATGATGAGAGCAGATGAATTATATATGGAGCAGCGTATGAGATTAAACCATTGGCAGTTCTATATAAAAATGGGAGGAGTAGAGATGATGGTGATAGGTATGTCAGCAGAGGGACGTGTGATTTAGAGTAATACAATGGCATAACCTCCAACAACTAGGATAACAGTCAAAATAACACAATAACGCATGAAACAGTCATAAACATTCGTAATACCATTCACACAGAAGTGGTGTTTTCTAAGATAATCTCATCCTCATCGCCGCTCACATTGCTAAATTCTATTATGATGTCTGTAGTATTAGAGAAGTCGAGCAGTATGTCCTTGACGTTCACGGATCTGTGTGGATCTGTAGAATCTGAGCCTATTTGAGATGAAAATTGAGCAGGAGAAAAAAAATGTATGCATTAAGCGGACAAAAGACAGAGCTGAGACAACTCTCAGTGAGAGCAAGAAAATAGGAGTTACACGGGAGCATGGAGCTAAATTTGAGCACTGGCTTTGATACCTTGTCCAGTGAAGAGGTAACTCTTTAATTGAATTGTGTTTTTTCATTGAGATTATTCATGGTTATATACATGAAAGAGTAATTCTTAGGCTTCACTTCCCAATGGCTCTTTATTTTCCATTATTTACTATTCACCTTATTTATAAATGTTCACCTAATCTTAATAATTAAATATCAACAAACACTTAAAAACAATTTACATTTCAAAAAATTTAATCCACCCCATATTAAAATAAATCTAATTAATAAAACAAATTAGCAATTTTTATTGATACCCATTATTGTAAACATTAATCATGATCCGAAAAATACATGTTACACGATATAAACACTCAATGATTACCATGGATGGATAGTAAGTGTCCAAATTATATACCTTAAGTGAAGCTTAATTATTATAAACACATTTATTATTATTATTATTATTTAAATATATTTAATATTTGGTAATTATTTTTAATTATAAAAAATAAATTAATTTACTAAAATCAAATAAATCTGGAAAAAATATAATCTGGAAAAAATATTAATATATTTAATGGAGTATCATCATAATTACTAATTAAATTTTATTGGTTCAGATTATCAAGCTTATTTAGTTCCCAAGAGAAGGGATATGGGCCCCTCTTTTTTATTACATTATACTTGTCATACGAGTTGACAACCGTCACATCAACATTCGCAATGGAACCATCATACAGCGCAGCAGTGGCAGCAAGGAGAATCGAACTCGGTCGGGGAGCGAGAAAGCCGAGTGCCCCAGATCATGCACTCATTACTTTAACAGAATCTATTTATTTTTTTTTTAAATTAAAATATATTATTTTTATTAGTATAATTATATTAAAAATAATAATGTTGTTGATAAAGCTGAAGGTTTCATAAATATAACAAAATATTTTATTACAAGACTAAGAATTAAGAATGCTTTGCCAATGCACACATTTACATCATTAATCATGTATAAAAAAGTTATGGATCAACTTTGATTTAAGAAAAAAAAGAATTACACAGGATTCCTTATTACATAAAGTGGACTATATTTCTAAATAGTTTTTCTATATATATTAATTTACTCATCTAATTAGAAGATGAACTTATTAGAATCCAAATAATCTCAAATACCTAGGAAATTGGTAGACGGGAGCCACGTGGTACGAATATAATTTAACTTGAGAAAAATAAAAGTTTTACACATCTTATTGTTAAACGAACCATTTTGTTAAATAAATTTTTCTTGTATATTAATTTCCCCATCTAATTAGAATATTAATTTATTAGGATTAGAATAAACTCAAATCCTTAAAAATTTAATGAAACGAAGCAACTTGACAAGAATCTATTTTTTTTAATTTATTAAAAATCAATATAATCTAACAAACTCTCTGAAAAACTACAACCCTTAATAAGCATTTATACAAAAACATATGTTAAATATATTCCATTGAAAATCCATCAATAAAAAAAATAAAATAAAATTCAACAAATCCTCATGTAACTTAACTTCAACTAAAAAAAACCTTCGAAAATTACTCAAATCTTATACCACCTTCTCCCTTCGAAAATTACTCAAATCATATACCACCTTCTCCTTTAAGAATGCATTCATGGCAATTTTACTTTCCTATTTTACTAAACGCAATTATGTATAAATCGAAATTGTGATGGGAAACATAGAGAAAAACAATGGCAATAGCAAACGCTTGTCTCATATTAATTTCATTTTCGTGTGAAGTGAAGACCCAAGGATAGCAACGATATCAATTAACAAATGAGATATATAAAGGCATTGATGATTATAATGTTATGTTTTATCAATGTAAATGTTTATTTTATATGGTTTTAATTAAGCGATAGTTTTAAATATTGATTTATTTTTCTGCTAATGTTTAAGGTTTTTTATTTCAATTTACGTTGGATGAGGATTTGTTGATTGTTATATTTATTTTTTAATTGAGGGTTCAGATTGATTTTCAAGGGAATATGTTCATCATATGCTTAGTTTTAGTTCTTATCAATGGTTGTAGTATATTGAAGAGTTTGTTAAGTTGCATTGACTTTTAATAAATTTAAAAAATTAGATTCATGCCACTTAGCTCCAGGCCCACCAATTTCTTAAGAATTGAGATTATTCCAATTTTAATAAGTTCCTCATTGTCATTTATAGCATTTGTTTATATATAAGTAAATTCCCTATAAAAATAAAATAATAATCAAAATAAAAATGACCTATGGTATTGAGAACCCATGATATTCATGTGGAATATAACCTATTCAAAAGGGGAATTAGACCAACCTAGTTCCATTTTAACTCCACATCTACGAATTACTGAGAGGGATCAAATATCTTGATATGCAAACCTCTTTTACACTGCAAAAAGGTTCCATCCCTCTTAGTGCATGGTAGATTTTAAGTTACGAAATATCTAAGTTGATTTAATTTAATAATGTTATTTTAATTCTTTAATATAAATTATTAACCTCCATCTCTTTAATATCAATTTTTATTATTTTTAATACATATAATTAACCCTTGTCTCATTAATATTAATGTTCTAGCTTAACCAAAGTCTATTATTATTATTATTATTATTTAGCCTAGAAGCTCATTCTACAACCCATTATGATGTGTGAGGCTCATTCTACAGTATGATGTGTCCCATTATGATGTGTGAGGCTCATTCAACATTATGATGTGTAATGTACGTGATCAAAGTTGAAATTTTGCTCATGTTGGAAAATATAAAACTAATAAATAGCTATACAAAATATTTAAATAATGTTGACTCATAAAAAAAAATTGCACATGAAATTTTGCTCATGTTGGAAAATATAAAACTAATAAATAGCTATACAAAATATTTAAATAATGTTGACTCATAAAAAAAAATTGCACATGAAGAAATTGGATCCCTCTCTGTTTATTTTAGATCCATATTTAAGATGGATCTCCATATTTAAGATGGATCTATGCTTGTTATTATTGTGATTGTGAATCAATTTAAGTTTTTTGTCCATGAAGATGGTGAAATGTTAGCCCAAAACATTAAACACGTGAATGAGTTTACACAACATTTCAGAGGTTTTTAACATAATAAAAATTAAATTAAATTAAAAATAGAATCAATAATATAAATTATTAATTATTAATAATATTAATAATAATACCAACATAGATTCATTTTAATTCTAGATCTTCCAAGCCCCAAGAGGGATCTAATCTCTTTTCACTCTAAAAGAGGTTGCACCTTATGAAATTTGATCCCTTGTGGAACTTGGTAGATCTACAATTAACATGCATCTAGGCCAATAGTATTACCATAACATGACCCGAGAGCAATCAAATTTCTTCAACTTATTTTAGAGTGCAAAAAATAATGTATATTTTTTTATAGTTTAAATTGTATTTTTGAATGTTATAAAGACTACATAACACTTGCATTGAGTCATTTTACCAAAACACATTAAATTTGTTTTCTTTGTTTTATATAGATATATATATATATATATATATATATAATATATAATATTATATATATATATATTATATATATATATATTATATATATATATATATATATATATAAGCTTTTCAAAGGATTGCATCTTCCTCATGTCAAAATAATATACACTGATTGGGGGGGATTGAACCAATGGCTTTCATTGTCTAATCGAAGCCTGCTAGAGAAGTAATTGTATAAATTAATTCATATTAAAATTTTTATTGATAACCCCACATTGGAAATCTTATTCTATGCAACATTAAAATTAATATTTTTAATATTTTTTTCTATCTATAGATATATCGAAATGATATCATGTGTTAAATACTTTTTGAAAATTTTAAGGTTTAAGAATCTCATATATTTTTTTAACTTCTAATTATTTTACAAGAAATTATATAAAGTCATATGCACAACTAATTAAATACGCATATTTCAACTTAAGGTGGATGTCGATTTGTTGACTTTTTTTAATTTTTTAATTTAGGGTTTGGATTGATTCTCAAGGGAATATGTTCAATGTATGTTTAGTCCTAATGGTTATTAATGGTTGTAGTTTATTGAGAGTTTGTTAGATTTCACCGACTTTAGTAAATTTAAAAATTTGATTCATGCCACAGGACTTCCCACCCACCAATTTCCTAGGGATTTGAGATTATTCCAATTCTAATAAGTTTGTCCATAATAAGTTCCTCATTGTTATTTA